>JAKZAP010000005.1:16082846-16220692 GCA_023053575.1 Branchinecta lynchi
ACATAAACGAAAACTAGGGCTTTCGATCGCTATATGGCACTTGCCCTTCGGGCAAGTGCCATATAGCGATCGCAATTTCTGTCCGTCAGTCGGTCTGCTAATTTGGTCCCTCCCGGTTTTGTCTGTCCCGGTTTTGCTAATTTGGGCACTTTCAGATAAGCTAGGACGATGAAACTTGGCAGGCATATCAGGGACCGGACCAGATTAAATTAGAAATAGTCGCTTCCGCGATCCGACCATCTGGGGGGGGGGGGGGAGTGGAAGGAGGGGGAATAAGGAAAAATTAGGAAAAGTGAGATATTTTTAACTGACGAACGGGTGATCGGAACTTGATATATGGAAGGACCTCGTGTCTCAGAAGCCCCAGTTTAAATCCGGACCGGATCCGGTGACATTGGGGGGAGCTGGAGTGGGAAACCGGAAATCTTGGAAAACGCTTAGATTGGAGAGATCGGAATGAAACTTGGTGGAAATAACAGGCACAAGTCCTAGATACGTGATTGACATAATCGGACCGGATACGCTCACTTTGGGGGTGTTGGGGGGGGGGGGGGCGAGTTTCTGGTGATCCCGCAAGTTCGGTGTTTCCTGATGTGCTAGGACGATACAAATTGGCAGGCATGTCAGGGACCCGAAGATACTGGCTTGAGAATAGTCGTTTTCCCGATCCGACTATCTAGGGGGGGGAGCGGGGGCTAGAGGGAGGGGGGAATCTGGAAAAAATAGGTATTCTTAGCTTACAAACGGGTGATCGGATCTCGATGAAACTTGATATGTAGAAAGACTTCGTCTCTCAGACATCCCAGTTTAAATCCGGACCGGATCCCGTGACAACGGGGGAAGCTGGAGGGGGGAACCAGAAATCTTGGGAAACGCTTATAGTGGAGAGATCGAGATGATAATTGGTGGAAAGAACAAACAGAAGCCCTAGATACGTGATTGACATAATCGGACCAGATCCGTTCACTGTGGGGGAGTTGTGGGGTTGGGGGATCTGAGTTTCTAGTGATCCCACGAGTTCGGTACTTCCTGATCTCCTAGGACAATGAAACTTGTCAGGCTTGTCAGGTACCCGAATAGATTGACTTGGGAATGTCGTTTCGTCAATCCGACCATCGTGTCTAATCTAGTGGCAAGCTCAGCTATTGAACGGGTTATCAGATTTAAATGAAACTTGATTTTTAGAAAGACCTCGTGCCTCAGATGTCCCATTCTAAATCCGGATCGGATCCGGTATCATTGGGAGGAGCTGGAGGGGGAAACCGGAAATCTTTGGAAACGCTTAGAGTGGAGGGATCGGGATGAAAATTGGTGGGAAGAACAAGCACAAGTTCTAGATACGTCATTGACATAATAGTACGGAATTTTGGGCACAATGGGGGAGTTGGGTGGGGGGGGGGGTCGGATTTCGAGTGATCGCGCGAGTTCGGTACTTCCTTATGTGCTAGGACGATGAAACTTGGTAGGCATGTCAGGGACCCGAACAGATTCGACTTGAGAATAGTCGTTTTCTTGATCCGACCATCGTGGGAGGAGTGGAGGGATGGCGAATCCGGAATCTAGTGGCATGGGCAGCTATTGTACGGGTGATCGGGTTTGAATGAAACTTGATATTTAGAAAGACCTCGTGCCTCAGACGTCCCATTTTAAATTCTGACCGGATCCGGTGACAATTGGAGGAGTTGGAGGGGGGACCGGACATCTTTGGAAACGCTTAGAGTGCAGGGATCGGGATGGAACTCGGTGGAAAGAACAAGCACGAGTTCTAGATATGTCATGGACATAATAGGACGGGATTCGGGCACTGTGGTGGAGTGTGGGGGGGGGGTCGGATTTCTAATAAGCGCCGAAGTTCGGTACTTCCTGATGTGCAAGGACGATGAAACTTGATAGGCATGTCAGGGACCCGAATAAATGGACATGAGAATAGTCGTTTCCTAAATTCGACCATCGTGGGAGGAGTGGAGGCATTGGGAATCCGCAATCAAGTGGCACGGGCAGTTTTTCAACGGGCGATTGGATTTGAATAAAACTTGGCAGGTGGAAAGAGCTATCGTCTCAGATGTTCCATGTCAGGTCAGGGGAGTAGTGCAGGAACAGGGAATCCAGAATACTGAGGTATTTATAACTTTCCAACGGGTGACCGGATCTTAATGAAACTTGATGTTTGTAAAGACGCCGAGTCTCAGACGACCAGTTCAAATCCGGATCGGATCCGATGACTTTGGCGGGAGCCGGAGGAGGGAACGGGAAATCTTGGGAAACAATTGGAGGGATCGGGATGGAACTTGGTGGGAAGAACAAGCGCAAGTATGATACATCGTTGATATAAGCGGACCAAATTCGGACACTGTGGGGGAGTTGGGGGGGGGGCTTGATTCTGGCGATTCAGCAAGTTCGGACCTTCCTAATTTTCTAGGGCGATCAAACTTGGAAGACGTATCAGGGACCCGAATAGTTTGACTTGTAAATAGTCGTTCCCCCGATCCGACCACCATGTGGGTTGCGAGAAGTTTTTGACATGTACATAAGGTCAAACAAGTGGAGTGATTGAATGAAATTTGGAAGGTACAGAGATCATATGCCCTAGATGACATATGGTTCGAACCGGATCCGAACACGCGAGTGGGGGGGGGATTTACCGGAAGTTCCCTCAAAAATGCTCGGATTCGAGTGAAAGATAGGTGGTAAGAGAAAATGCTTCAGGTGATCCAGTTAGGAGTCCAGACCAGATTCGTCCGCGGTGTATGGGAAGTTGGAAGGGGGTACCGGAAATCTTCGGCACGTCTAGAGACATAGCGAGTGGATTTCTTGGATTGAAACTTGGAAGGTTGGCGATGGCTTGGAGTTGATCTAATTCTAGGTCCGAACCGCATTTTTGGATGGCGGGGTGTTTTGTGAAGTTCTCTTTTACTTTTTTCTACCACCTACTCGTAACAAGTGCCATATGACCTCGTAGCTCTTGTTTACTCAATCAAATAGCGAATCCACACAGAAGCGCATGGACTTGAATACAAATTCGACTAGGGAATGCATATTTTATACAACCCGGTAACTCGACGACGGTCTTAAATTAGGTTGGTATGACTTGTTTTTACTGGCATGTTTCAGATGTCAATGTTTTAAGAATTTAAAGTAATCGGATGCATTCTAGCATCTACAATGCCTAGATCACCCACACCGAATTCGCGACTTCAAAACAGCATATCAGTAGGAGCGTGATATCATTTAGAGGCACGATTCCAATGCAACCTAACAGGCAAGCTCATTATTGATTGTGACAAGAAAATCAGACCATAAGAACAAGACTCAAGGTTTCGATGGGATCCCAAAAATCTAATATTTGATCTAGACAATTGAGTCTTGTCTTCGACAGATCCAGTCTTCGCCACGCTAATCATCTGAGGAACCAAGTTCAGACATACCTCTATAAGCCATATCTACTTTGACGATACTGACCGAAACTTCCTGCTTTACCTCTGCCAAATTTCCTTTCGACCGAATTCCGAGCGAACTCCTTGACCAGCAAAAAAAGGACAATTCAGAAATGAATTCAGCCTATCTCCTTATCCCAGTAAAGAACATCTAATCAGCTTCAAATAAAACTTTAACTTATAAAATTTCCGGTTTTAACCGGATTCGGGACGAATTATGTGTCCGGACAAAAAATGGTTGTCATGTACAGACTCGGCGACTTTTCTTAGCCCTAAACTGTCATCTAATCAACTTCGAATACAAAATTAACTTTAACAAAAATTAAAAAAATTTCCAGTTTCAGCAGGATTCCGGGCGAACTACTTGTTCGGGTAGAAAATTGTTTTCATATTCTTGTCCAGCCTGTCTTCTTACCCCTAAATGGCACTTCAAATAAAACTTTTAGCCTACTTTTAACAAACTTTCTGGTTTCGCCGGATTCCGGGCTAACTACTAGTCCGGTGAGAAAATAGTTTTCAAATTCTGTGTTAATCATGTCTTCTTACCCCTTAATCAACTATCTCATTAGCTGTTTAAAAATATTTAGTTTGTCTCTTAATCTGAACCCGCTCCCCCGGGCTCCCCCACCCCTAAATGTAGGGCTACAGAGCCCATCTACGAACTCGACCTTTCCCTTGACCTAAACGATCCTCGCATGAAGTTTCATCAAAATATCTCATTCCCTTCGAAAGTTAGCGTGCTTACAGACAGACGGACGGGCGGACAACTTCTGCGATGTCATAGGTACCCCTCCACTTACGTTCTTGGATCCCAAAAACATAGCTGGCATGAATACAAATTTGGCAGTCAGGGCCGTATCCAGAGGGGTGGGGGGTATCTTGCCCCCCCCCCCCCTCGAAACATACAAAGTAATTCTGACACTAACCAAGAACCAAGAACCCCACTTCCAAACGAGCAAAAATATCCTGCTCGAAGTCAACCAGAACAATTATTCACAGATTGTTGCGCCAAGGCTGCTTGCTGAAAGATACAAAGTAATCCTGTTTGCTATTTTCCGCTTCATAATTTTTTAAACCACAAACTGTTATCTGTAGAAACTGTCTTAAGTAATAGCAACAGCAGAGACAAATTAAACAGAGTTACCTTCAGTTCAACTAGAAATCGAACAGAAATTTATCGGTACAATTAAAAAGTCAATATTACTTATACTTGGGATAAGTGACATCTCTAGTTAGCCAATATAGCCACTAGACATTTCATCTTGCATGAATGAATGAATGTATTTATTTCCAAAAAGCCCGTGGGGCCATGGCAGGAAAACAGCTCCCGATGCTCCGTAGACTGCTTGAGGAACCTCCCAAGCGGACGATGGTCTCCAAAATATGTCTTCCCCATAACCTTAATCAAATCCTCATCCTCCATACTATTATGTCCCAAAATCTCTTTACGCAGATCATTTAACTCAACGAATCTACCCACCAGATGCAAGATATCCTCCCCTAGTGAACCACACATAGGGCAGAAGTAACGACAAGAAGATAGCTTAACTTTACCTATAAACTTTCTTCTTTCCCCCAATGGTATCAGGGGCGTCCCGACACCTTCCTGATTTTACCGGAATTTTTCAAAGTTTTACCGGAATTTTTCCAGGTTTTACCGGAAATGTAGGCTACCATCTCTGTAACGACCATCCCTGCAGAAATTCTAGAATAGGTCTATTGTTGTGTTTTGACTACTATATTATGTGTTACAAACAACAAAAAATAGGCTCGTTAAAGTTTTACTGAAAAGGCAGCTTATTGTTAATTCCGATATTTAAATAATGAAATATTTTGGCACATCAGAGGGATTTTGTATTTTTGCACCTTTGGTAATAACGTTCAGAGTGTGTGCTGCTCGCACGACAAACCAAAATTCATCCAGACACAGAGAAATTGAATTTAATCAAAGGCCTGCAATTTCAAGGGGTAAAGATGCGACATCGGAGTTACGCCTGTAGAAAAGTAGGAAAATGATTTATGATATTTCTTGCAATGAATCTGATATTTTAATTTTATTTTTCGGATATAGTTTACATTTCTAGTTGGTAAATACTTCAAGGGCAAAGGGACAATTACATAGAGGTATCACAAATCCGAAAGAATTCATTCTATGAAATCGCCCTGGATAATGGAGAAACGAAGTAAAGAATTGCTAAAAGGTCTTTGCCCTTTTGCTCAGGTAACAGGGATTTGTCTTGGCCAGCTTGAACGCTTTCTATACTAGTGGTAAGAAATTTTTCAATTCACGAAAAATCTTGTTTTCTTTTTGTTTGTTTCGAGGCTCTCCTGGCGACTTTTGAAATAATAGTTGCGTTTTTGACTCTGTTCTGTTCGCTGTTTTCTTTGTTTTATATTTTTCTCGTTTTTGTCAAAACATGGAATACGCTGTTTCTCATTTTTCCCATTTTTGTACGCTGTTCCGTGTTCCCTGTGTTCCGCTGTCTGTTTTGCAAAACACGCAACTTGCTCTCCTAGCATGTTTTATCACTATTCAGATAGAAAATTGCAAAGAGATTCACAGATAGAACAGAAAGAATTGCAGAAGCTCCGAGGATAAAGATGGACCCTAAAGTATGGTAAGGTAGTTTCGGAATTTAATTTGCAATTTGACAGATTTCTCGCCTATGACATGCACAGGAACCTAAATTTGCGTTTTCGTCAGAACAGCGACAAAACACGAAACCCGGAACAGCGTAAGCCAAAAATACCGTTTTCTATCCAAACCAGACAACTGTGAAGACAGAACACAGAACAGGAACCAGAGACAAAAAACGCAACTAATGTCGAAACACTTATCCGCTAAGCAGCAAAATCCCGATAGATTTACTGAGCCCAAATTCTGATTGATTCGATGGAGCAAAGTCTGGTAGATTCCCTGATCCTGCTCCAGAAAATTCCCCGAGACAGTTCCGATAGATTCCTTGAGAAAGATTTCGGTAGATTCCCTGAGCGAAATTCCGACACATTTCCTGAGCAAAATTCCGGTGGATTGCCTAAGCAAAATTCTGGTAGATTCCAAAATTCTAGTAGATTCCGTGGGGTAAAGTCCGGTAGATCCCCTGATCCAGCCTCCAGTAAATTCCCTGAGACAAGTTCTGGTAGATTCCTTGAGCAAGATTTCGGTAGATGGCCTGAGCAATAATCCGATAGACTGCATAAACATCATCAACATCATAAACATCATTGAAAAATTTTGACTGGCGCAACGACCTCCTGGGGGGGGGGGCAGGACCCCCCCCCCCTCGGGACACCCTTGGCTGTGATATCGTATTCAATGTGTCACTATGACATTTTAGATGTGTCACAGCGGCCCACAAACTGTAATAGACAACAATTAAACAGTTTTTCGTCTTTCTGATTAAGATGAAAAGATTTAGGTTCAAGTATTTAGCGTGAGTCAATTTTTATTATCTTTCTAAACGCTAAGCTACGAATCTGTAAAATAAACATCCACTTCGCCTTGACGTGCAATAACTTCCAAAAACGGGACTAGCTCTTAAAACCGAATATTGACTAGCAATCGCAGGTGACACGAGCAATCACATTTAAAAAATCACGGGTCAAGATAACAAGATCATCCTAGCTTTAAATTTAACGGTTAAAAAGATCAACCTACCTTAATGCGGATCCGTTCCCTTGATCCTTTAAATGTCACACTATTTCTAAGTACAAATCAAGATGAAGCAAAGCTGACGTGGGTATATCTCGCAAGAAGCACTTCTAGTAACTCTTTAGTTTCAACACTAAGCGCCTATGAGCTCATCGGGTAGCCGCAGCCCAGAGGCAGTGGTCGAAATTTACCGGTTCCGCACTACAGCTATCAATGCCAAAACTGGGGCAGTAGAATCCGAGTGTCATGAAAAATGAAAGGTTTCGATATTTCCCGAAGACTAAGAGGAACTAGTTCGCCCCTATATTAATAGTTTAGCCAACGCAAAAAAAGAGGCAAGCCCAGAGGATTTATATGTTTATGGCACTTGCCCTTCGGCCAAGTGCCATATAGCGATCGCAATTTCTGTCGGTCTGTCTGTCCCGGTTTTGCTGGTTCGGGCACTTCCAGATAAGCTAGGACGATGAAACTTGGCAGGTATATCAGAGACCGGACCAGATTAAATTAGAACCCCGATCCGACCATCTGGGGGGGGGAGTGTAGGGAGCGGGAATCCGGAAAAAATGAGGTATTTTTAACTGACGAACAGGTGATCGGATTGCAGGCCAGGACGCTTATCGAACCAGTTTTGGTCAAGATCATGTTCCTTTCTTATTTTTGCTGGAAATTCGGACATCAGCAAATCTTGGTATAGCATCTGCATTACTAGATCTTTGGTCATCCCCCGAAAAACTTTTTCAAGCGGAAAAGTAGATGAAGTTGCAAGAAGGAAAACATTCGATTTTTACTTTCCATAGATGAATTACCAAATTTGGGGTATAGCTTTTTGTATCTTATGAATCACTAGTAATGCTGAGGTTTGCAAATCAGGTTCAAATGCAGAAAATACGTTATTACCTATGTATTCATTTTAAGATACTCGTTTCAGAACAACCCTGTTTTTCAGCATTGGCCCGCCTTTACTTTTGCATTAGGACTGGCGAGCTACAGCGACGTAACTGTGGTTTTACACTGACGCTAATATTCACAGAATATTACCTTCCGTCGGGCACACAAATAGCGCCACCAAGCTACAGATTTGCTGCGATTTTTTTGAGAATCGCTTTAGTTGGATTACTTCAACTAGCTACAAAATAGCAATACTAAAATCTAGGAAAATCTAGGAGACCAGTGTATCAAAACTGTGTTAGCTGTCAAATGTTAGCCAGTTAGATATGAAACGAACAGTAATAAATACAAGCAGAGACATCTGCCTCTCAAGACCTGGGAGAAAGTTGCTTCAGAGGTGTGGATGGAAGGTAAGAAACCTTTGGTACCACCAGCCAGGCTAGATTGGCACACAGTATTATTATAAGATGACTGCAAATCATCTATCTCACGAGCTGGCTCATTACGTATTGTATCATTTGTATATGGCAAACTGTTTTGATACTCGAGAGTCTCAGTTGGGGCATGCTTACAGGAATGCTCAGATGTATATACTTAATAAGCACAAAATCAGTTGTCAGCAAGCTAATGGAAGGGATCGTCAATGAAGGTAAATATTCTTTGAGCCCAAGCTGACTTTGAAACATTTATTCAAACAATGTTTACAACGGATACGTCAGCTATGATTCTTCATCAGCGATATTTCGTCCCTTCTTGGCAAGGGTCCTCGTCAGGCTGTCAATCCTCTGATTCAACTTCGGGGAAGGAAACTGACGAGGACCCTTGCCAAGAAGGGCCGAAATATCGCTGATGAAGAATCATAGCTGACGTATCCGTTGTAAACATTGTTTGAATAAAAGTCAATGAAGGGATATGGCACACTTCGATTCAGAAGTGGAAGGTCCGTCGAAACCAGTCTCATCGAAGCTTACCAGTTGACATCATCCTACTCAACTTAGCCGAAGCCTTCGGTAAGGTCTGACTGCAGCTGCATGCGTGCGAAATACAAATTCAAAACAACACGTTGGCAGAAAGCTGAATAAGGCGTTTTACCCTTGACAGACATCTCCCAATAGCGGGGGAGCTTCTTGGTGAGTTACCCCTTTTCATTGCAATCATTTGGACACCAAAAACTTTGAAAAGAGATGTCGTTCAGCCCCCTACTCTTAAAGTAGGAATCTGCGCAGACAACAACCCAACGCCCACTCCAAACAAAAGGAAAGGGCCAGATAGCTCGATCTACCACAACAAATGGCAGTTCCAACTCCATCTCCACCTGTACCTGCAACCACACTGGTAAAAATGCCAAAGAAGGATGGATCGTCACTAAAGGATGTTGGGATATTGGCAATTAGGACGGCTATCTACTCAGGTGTGAAGTCTAATTTTGAAATCAAAGTGCTCAGCAATGGAACTGCTGAGTTTTTCTTCACAGAACAAGCAGCAGCTGCGCTATTGATCCAGAATGCTAACACGGTACTCTTTGCAGGGGCATCGCTGCAACCAACACCTCAAACCAGTACATCCTGTACGGTTCGGGCCTCTCCCTAGAAAAGCTAGAAATTAAAGAAGACGTCAATGATGCATCAGGCAAAGCTTTGGCCATCCATAAAATAACAAGGTTGAAAGTCAGGAAAGAAGATGGGCCATACCAACCGAGCAAATCAGTCCTGATATTGCTTCCAGATGAAGTCAGAACAGACATCTACCTATATGAACAAATGATCAACTTCAAACCACCCAAACCCCTGCAATGGCCAAAGATGTCTAGCCCACGGACACCCTCAACCGGTGCAGCCAAACAACTCCATCCTGCAAAACATCCGGAAAAACCAACCACAGCACAAAAAACTGTACAGCATCCCACCTGTTCTGCAAAAACTGCAGGAGCAACAGCCACTCCTCACTGGAGAAAAACAAGTGCCCAGCCAATGAGAGAAGAGCAGAAATCATATGCACCTCTACCCAGCAGAATCTCCTCTACTCGGTAATAGCTGCAAAAAGGCCAGCACAAATCAACAAACAGCTGATCAGCGACAGAAATCCTGTAAGAACAAATGAGTTGAGAAGTAACAGAAAATTAAATGTGAGGAACAGAAAAGTTTTTAAATACTTCAGTGGAACATAGTGTCCCGCAGCAATCAAAAACTTTAAGAACAAAAGACTTTGGTGGCAAAGTCGAAAGTGGATGTAATATGTCTGCAAGAGAGAAATTTAAACAGTTTCAGAAAAAGTAAAAATCCTGGGGTATCAGGTTTACCGTAAAGATAGATCTTCGGGATGGAAAGGAGGTGGAGTGGCTAGAATAATAAAATAATCCATAGCACACTCACTTATGGTACCAGTGCATGGAAATAAAATCGATGTGGTGGGGACCGAAACCCACCAAAAAAATGGGAAAAGTCTGAAAGTTGAGTCAGTTAATACTCCTGATGGGAAAAATTAAATTTTGTATGTACTTAAGGAGGAAGCAAACCATGAAAAGTTCATTTTGCTAGGAGACTTCAACACACATAACCGAGTTTGGGGTACCGCTCGTCCTTCCAACAGAGCCGGAAAGTGCATAGAGAAAGCACTACTTGAGTTTTGAAAGTTCGTCCTGAAAACCCATTATAGCTTGCCCTCTTATCAACACTCAACAATAGACCTCCAAATTGGCTCACATCTGCTCTCTTCCAGCATTAAAGTTGAGCTAGTGCCCAAACCACAAACAGACCACACAGGAATTCTAACCACAATAGAAAATGAAGACTAGATAAGAATCCAGAGAACCTTCAAGTTCAATTCAAGGAAAGAAAAGTGGCCCACCTTTAAGAGTCGTCTGGAAGAAAGTGATTCTATTTATGCAGATACTATGGTATCTGAAACCTCTGTTTAAAGTCGTTTTTGCAGTTACTGTGGTATCTGATACCACAGCCAAAGGTCATTTTAGTAGTTATCAAGGTATCTGGCCAGTTATCGTGGTATCTGAAATTCAGATACCACAGTCCGACCGTAGTAACTGGTCGTTGTATCTCAAAAGTCATCTCATTTTCATCAAATTTTGTCAGATTGGCGAGGAAGACGTTGGCACTTAGTGATGTGACTGAATATCTCTTTTTCTTTTGGGATGACTTCGAAAAGCGCAATTTTGGCAATTATCATTTTTGCAGATCCAGTTACCATGGCATGGTATCTGCAAAAATGCAACTAATCCAGATTCCAGCATCAAATATGACTTGACCACAAACAAATTGCAACAGAAATTACTTTTCTACCTCATGTAGAGAAAAAATAACTGTGCAACATACCAAAAGTTGAGCTAATAAAAAAATAACTTTCAAATTCTGATCTTTTGGTCATAGGATTATGATTCGCCTAAACTTCAGCTTTGGTTTGAGCTCAATAATATCTCAATAACTTGCTGCTAAGTATCCAAATTCTAGATTTGAAAAACACTAATTACAATGGGAGCTTGCCGGCAGCATGCCAACAAGTGTTCAAATTTTGCGCCAAAAATATTCCTAGAATGATGACGTCACACAGCAACGTTGGTCTGCCTGCCATTTTGTCTTGTAATTTTTATTGAAACTGGGTGTTGTTTTTTTTCATTGGGAGCAGATAGTGATGGATTATAAGAGAAACTGGGAATAAGATGCTCAAGTTCGAAGAACCAGCTATTTACTGGTATAGCCAGTTATGGATATTCAATTCTAGGTATCAATAAATTCTTCTAGGGAAGTTCAGGTACTTTTTTTTATACATTAGATTACATGCAATTATTTAACAATAATATAGCACATATTACCGATGGCCTTATTGAATCTAAGATTGTTTCCTGAATACAGTGGTACAGGATCACGCTCTATTTGAGTCTGATTTTAATTCTGTATGGCTGCGTCCCGAATTTTAAAGCACATAGTGCTGATGATGAAGCTGAAAATGTTGCTGCTGAGGTATAAAAAGAGATGAAAAACCAGCCAATCAGGATCAAGACTTTTAAGTAGCCAATCAATGTGATAAGAGTATTTCGAACAAGAAATCAGAATTTTCAGTAAGAAGATCTGCTATGACAGAAACATGTCTCAGTTCAAGTATTGGAGTTGTTACTGTATTTTTACTAATATGGGAATACTGTCAAGATAGGTCAGAAGGAAAAATATTGGGAAAAAAAGAAGAAAAGCAGATCTTTCTTTCAAAATATTTATATCATTTTTTGGACAACTTGAGATTCTTATTACTAGATTGAAAACATGATGGAAATACCAAGTGATCCTGTACTGCAGCTTATACTATTTCCGTCGGTTTCTATTTCCGTCAGCACCTGACGGAATTAGTTTTCTAGCTTAGATGTACCTTAGATGCACCACAAACTGTCTAAAATAGTTAAACCTGTTGAAAGATGTGTGTTTAAAATCATATTCACTGATAAATCTTTCTAAATTCAGATATTTAGGCACTGTTGTGACAGAAATAGAAATCACGGCATCCTGCATCGTTACAGTAGGGGAGAGGTGGGTACAGTGGCGCAGTCTGCTACAGTGGCGCACTTGATCCCACTGCCACCTGTAATTAGATTAAATTCTAAAAAAATACGCACTAGGAGGGCAGTCACGTGGTCTATGATCGTCAGCCATTTTCAATTTTTTGGGGCGATTGCAGTTTTTGAGGTATGTGATTAAGTGCTTTGAAAAATAAAATCTTGGACAAATGGAAAATATTTTTTGACTTTGCTAAGGTTTGTAGGCTACAAATAGTGTCGAATTCTGGCGAATATTAGTTCATCTGGAAGCTCCAACATTTCTAAACATAGTGCAGCTATCTGTCTGTCTCTCGGTCATTATTTCAAATTTTGGGTCACAAAATGGATAAAAGAGGGCATTTCGGCTACAGTGGCGCATTTTGGTGGAGGGTATAGTGGCGCACCCCGAAATTTTTTAAATTCATAAACTTCACGTGGTAGGTAGCCTATATGATAGTTTTGACTTCTACTACTACTACTACAAACTCGTCGCAGCCTTAAGCCGCCTGAGACCGACACACTGGCGAACACTTCTCCTCCATACCACCCTGTTTAAGGCTTCTGCCCCCAAAGATTTTGGGTAATTTCTTATGATCTCGTTCCAGCTTAACGTGGGACATCCTGTCCCCCTGATGAAAGCCTCCACTGTGGCCTTGAAGACCAAAAGATTTTTTGTGTGACGATGAAGTCCGTGTTGGAGATTATGTTCTTGTTTGCGAGGGGGAGATCAAAAAGAACAAAATTTACTCCGTGGGCGAAGTCCTCTCTGAGTCCAGCTTTGACATTGAGCTCATGTATATTAAGAGAATGGTTCCTTTCTACAAGTTCATCAGGACCAGTGAAAATTACACTTTCAGCAAGTCGAGTGTCGAAATGAAGCTACCTGCTCCGAATATTTCTGGTGGCACAGAAAGACAGGCGGAATAACTGGTCTTCCCCATTGACCTGGCTGCTTACAATATTAACTAGTGTGCCTTCTTCTTTTATTTTCAGTTCATTATTTTTTATTTCCTTACTCATTATACGAAGTATTCATCTTTTAGGTATTTTCAGTTCACTATTTTGTACTTCCTTACTCATTAAACGAAGTATTCATCTTAGCAATCTGATTGCGCCACTGTTCCAGATGGATGCGCCACTGTTCCAGATGGGGTGCGCCATAGTTCCCGCCTAGTCGGCAACAATGGCGCAAAAAGTGGTTGTCAGAAAACATGACTCCATCAAAAACTGGTTCAAAGAAGAAGTTTGAAATAAATCACCAGTGTAGAATAATAAACTGCCTGCACAACAGTTTAAAAATCGTCCAAAAATGTTAATATTTGCCAAAGTTACGATGCTTTGACCTGAAAGTGCGCCACTGTACCCACCTCTCCCCTACAAGAGATCTGACTTAAATTTCTATAAGTCAAAAACAGGCCAAAAAGACAAAGATCTTCTCTGTTTAAAATGTTTTTCTAATACTGAATTCATGTTTAATTCTAACAATCATACAATATGCTTTCATATTTTTCCAAGTACCTAGGGTAAACAATGATTATGTGACGGAAACAAAATTCGGATGACCAGCCGTAACGGTAACAAAGTCTCCAGACAATTTGTGGCTCATCACCGCAGCTTGTGCGCTATTATCTCATAAGAAAACCTAGGACGAAGAAGATGAAGATGGCTTTCTTTTGAGATATTGTTGACCTTTTTTGGAATTTCTGTGGTGAGAAAAAGACAACCAAAGCTGAGCAATGGAATAGACAGGTTAACTTCTAATGGAAATAGCCTAGTATAGGCTCCAGTATATTTGAAACATTTTGTCAGTATTTTCTACTGAGACCAATTGAAAAAAAAATATGATAAATTCCTAGCAATTCATTTTTCATTACAGAAAAATCGGCAAATCTGCGCTACAAATCGGCTTTTTGTGGCTACCCTAGCCAACCCTAGCAAGTGCCATACAAATAAGTTGGCTTTTCAGTTAAGCTTTTAGCTAGAAAAAATTACCACATGTTATTCCTAGAAATTAACCAATAAAATAGCTTACCTGCTATAGTCTCTTAGTTAGTCTTGTAACAGTAAAGTAATTTTTTTTTACAATTCTACCGAATTTTTTAAATTCCTTGCCTTCTTCAAGGAATTGGCAACGGAGAGCGTGTTCCATCCTACTTACCGTAGTTACTACGCATGACGTCACGAATTCTGGCTTTTTGCCGTCAAGGCTGGAACGATTTTTCTATTTTCCAGCAGGATCTCACGCCAGGGGCGAATCCGACCAATCACGTTCCAGAGATGCGTAGTTACTACGCTTACCACGCTCCCGAGCATGGTAAGCAAATAGTAACTATTAGTTACTATTCCGACAAGGTTGGAACGGTCAGCGTAGTAACTTTTCGTGAGGATGGAACGGAAATAGTAACTAATAGTAACTATTGTTACAAGGGTGGAACACGCTCGGAGTCTTCTACTAAGAGCGTGTTCCATCCTACTTACCGTAGTTACTACGCATGACGTCACGAATTCTGGCTTTTAGCCGTCAAGGCTGGAACGATTTTTCTATTTTCCAGCAGGATCTCACGCCAGGGGTGAATCCGACCAATCACGTTCCAGAGATGCGTAGTTCAGTTACTACGCTTACCATGCTCGGGAGCGTGGTAAGCGTAGTAACTACGCATCTCTGGAACGTGATTGGTCGGATTCGCCCCTGGCGTGAGATCCTGCTGGAAAATAGAAAAATCGTTCCAGCCTTGACGGCAAAAAGCCAGAATTCGTGACGTCATGCGTAGTAACTACGGTAAGTAGGATGGAACACGCTCTAAAAGATTGCTCCACAGATGGCAGTCGAAGCGAACGGAAAAATGAAAAACTCGAAGCAATAGATTCAAAATTTTAAAATGTGGGTTAAATGTAAGTCATGTTACAGGGATGCCTACCCGTTCGGATATCATATGGAGAACTCAGATTGATTCCGCAGTTAATTTCTGAGGAGATTCTTTTTTTGCATTTGAATACTGGCTATATAGAGTTTATTATATTACCTTAAATCACAGCTGGGCCTTGGAATGGAGTAAAAATGACTATATTTGATGGTGGAAAATGGCACCGTCAGATATGATTCGCAGTCAGCTTGGGCTGAAGCAATATTTATTGAAATAAGGACAGCAGGCCCGTATCCAGAAATTTATTTTTGGGGGGGGGGTTTGCCCTGGGTTTGCTTGCTGGTCGGACAAAAAAGTACAAAAAACACATAGATCAGAGGGAAAAGCCTATAAAAATTGTTCTTTTTGTGTGTTTTGGGGGGGTTTCAACCCCCTACCCCCCCCGCTGGATACGCCCTTGAAGGACAGCGAGATCCTGTTGAATCATTCTTTGTGATGACTGTTGCATTTGTGGTCTGTTTGTGGTTGTTTAACACTTACAAGTATCCTAGAGGAAAACTTGCTCAAACTTGCTTGAACACAGGTCTTGCCCTTCTTGATCTTGGCTGGATCTTGGTGACAGGCTTGGCGACAGCAGTGAGCAGGTCACAGATGACAAGATTGTGTTTACTTATAGAGGGAAAAAACTGTTTCTTAATCTAGAAAATCTGACAAAAATAAATTTACTAGCCAACAGAATTTTTGTTTGATAGCATTTTTGACATCAGACTCAGTACTCACTGACGACCTCTGCTTTCAAAAGCTAGCCTAGCTAGACTTTTTTTTTTTATTTTTCAGGGCCGCCACCAATAAGATTTCTTTCCAGTAGACCAGAATTCCTTCATCTTGAAATGAATTCTAGCCCTGCTAGACTTTTTTCTAGTCGTCTTCATAAACGGAATCCTTACAGTGAACCAGAATTCCTTTGTACTCTGTAGGATTTATTTCTATGCTAACGCTTTAATAGACACTCTTTAGTAGTATAGCAAACTAACTCTGCACCAAATAAGCCCTATTTTGTATTTATTAAGTAATTTTTATTTACCAAGAAAGTGTCCTATACTGTTACCCCTCTGATATAATAAGGTAATAAGGAGTATAAGCACCATGCTCACTGCTACCAGTATACCCAAGGGCTTGAGTATGATTATCAAAAATATTGAAAAGTTTTTGAAAAACCCCAAACCCCTTGAGAAGAAGTTAAGTCATGACAATGACAGGTGACCACCTTGAAGGAGGAGCCAAATGGATCAAAGGCAACTAAGCTACCAAGAGAGTGGTGCTGTGTGGCTTTGAGGAAGTATGTCATCCAGCCCAAGTTGCCTAGGACAGGACAGGGTAGCCTTGATCATCTTGTCTGGGTCATGAGTGGTTTGCTGTGGTCATGGAGGTCAGGATCCCTGTCCTTGGGGACTGCAAAAAGACCATAGCAAGAAATTGGATAGTAGAGGCTGAGACTCAGCCTGAGCAGAGCCCAGTACTCTTCGTCAAAAAATGTAATGAAAATTGGACCTACAAATATTTGTGAACAGTAGGGATACTGCTGGCCTATTGAGCTGGAAACAGCTATTTAAGTAAAATAACGAACAAACAGTAGCCACAAACTGTTTTTCTTTTGCTCACTTCTGCCTGCACCCTTACTCTGCTAGTATATGCCTGGTCTATGCCATCTGTAACTTTGCATCACTTTCATAGCCGTCAGGAATATTCAAACAGAATAAAAACATATTCAAAAAGAAATAGCCTACCATACCCCACCAAAGTATATTCATTTCATTCCTTATGTCTAAAGAAAGCTCAAGCACTTGGCTCTTAGCTAGTATTAATTTCTTAATTTATACCCATTTGAGCGAGAAAAATGAGGCAAAAAACTAAACCAAGGTAGTCTAAAGTTTGGATAAGTGTTCAAAAAATCATAACTCTACTGTAGCCTATGCCTTTGGAAAGGTCCATCTTCTTGCAAGAAAAAAATTCTTCTGCTTATGGGTAAAAGTCAGTCTACCACAAATCTCTAATTAACAAATAGGCTGTGCCAAATGTTGGGTATACCCAAGCACAGTAGAGTCAAAGTCTGGCCAGAGTAGGACCTCTGTAGCCTATTATACCTCTAAGAAATGGATTTATTCTTCTTTCAGTGTTAGTTTATTCTTGAACAGTTCAGTTTGGGTTTTAGTGGTAAAATTAAGACCCAAAACACCCATCTAGACATCTTTAGGAGCCCTTAATTAGCTACTTATCCTTACTGGTAGTTGAATTTTGTCACAGTAAGTGGACAAAAATGGCACTGTTCAAAATTAAGAATGTTCAAAGGAGCATACCTCTGCTGTATTCCCACCTCACCTGTCTGTGGCCCACCATTGTTCAGCGTAGGCATTTTGCATGGCACTGGGCACCCTAACCCAGGAAATGAATTTGAAATGATCATTTGATGAATTCACCTCAAGTCGTCATTATTTTGTTGGTAAAGTAACTGTCACAGATAACAAACCTGCAGCCAGAGCCGTTACTAGCGAAAATGTTTGTGGGGGGGACGAGGGATTTACCGACTGGCTGGTAATTTTTACCGACTTTTTCTGCAGAAAAACGACTGTTTTCAACAACAAAAGGACATTTTTTTTTTTTAAATCGACTGATTTTCATAAAAATCCACCGATTTTCAGAAAAACCGACTATTTTGACGAAAAATCGACCAATTTTCAGAAAAAAACGAGTGTTTTCATGAAAAAAATTACTCATTTGACGAAAAATCGTGGCGCTTCGCGCCGACTCGGTTATTGTGTACCGACTGGCCGACAGCATTGGGGGGGGGGGGGGGGGGCGCCCCTGCCCCTGCCTGCAGCGAAAGGCGAAAGCTACTACAGGAGGATGATAGTATAGTAGAGCTTACTATATTGGTGCGGTTTTGTCCGATTGGTACAGTTGAAAGAAAAAAAACAGTCAACACCACTTGCATGTTCTCTAGACATTACATAACCATACACAGATAACCATACATTGACGGAGAAGTTTAAAATTCGGGATGCAATTGTTACCCTTGTGAATGTCTCTTCGTCGCTACCAAAATCATTGAAAACCGAGCCCAACCAGCGCACGACCTTCTCCACTGCTTCCTGGCCGAAGATTGAAAATTAATATCTTTTTCTGTGTGTTTATGTGTTTATTTATTTTCTTACATTTACTCCGCTTTTTCGAAATGGCGGGTCACAAATCAAATTACTTACTTACTTACTTTCACTAAAAA
Source organism: Branchinecta lynchi (assembly GCA_023053575.1). Classification (NCBI taxonomy): domain Eukaryota; kingdom Metazoa; phylum Arthropoda; class Branchiopoda; order Anostraca; family Branchinectidae; genus Branchinecta; species Branchinecta lynchi. The sequence continues at coordinate 16,101,505 of JAKZAP010000005.1, forward strand.
TTTATATTTTTTCAGGTTTATTTGTGTTAGCAGGAGCCGTGAGTACCAGAATGGCTGGAGTCATTTTTGAGAACATAAGACACTTTTCTTATTTGTCTCAGATGGAACGGGAAATGAGCCTCAGAACAGAAATGGTATGTAGCCTATGTATGTCAGTATGACCAAATAGGATCATTCTGACCGAGTCTCCATAAACCCCTGTTTTTGAGAAACCTGTGCCAAGGCATGGTCTTGAACGAGGATGCTGCTGAACTGGACTAGGGTACCCACAATTATGGTAATAACTTGATTTCATAAGTTGCGTTTTTGCAGAAACCATGGTATCTGATACCACAGTAATTGGATCTGCAATTAGTCGTTTTTATGGCACTTGCCGTTCGGCCGAGTGCCATATAGCGATCGCAATTTCTGTCCGTCCGTCGGTCTCTCGGTCCGGGTTTTGCTAGTTCGGGCACTTCCACATAAGCTAGGACGATGAAACTTGGCAGGCATATCAGGGACCCAAAATGATTAAGTTGGAAATAGTCACTTTCCCAATCCGAGCATCGTGGGGGGAGTGAAGGGAGGGGGACCCGGGATCTTGAGGTATTTATAACTCTTGAACGGGTGATCGGATCTGAATGAAACTTGGTATTTGGGAAGACCTCGTGTCTCAGACGATCCACATAAAATCCGAACCGGATCCGGTGACTTCGGGGGGAATTTGGAGAGGGGAACCGAAAATCTTGGGAAACGCTTGGAGCGGAGGGATCAGAATGAAACTTGGTGGGAAGAGCAAGCACAAGTCCTAGATACATCATTGACATAACCGGACCGGATTCGGGCACTATGGTGGGAGGTGGGGGGGGGGGGGGGTGTCCGGATTTCGGATTATCTGTGAGTTCGGTACTTCCTGATGTACTAGTACGATGCAACTGGGCTGGCATATCAGTGACTTGAATAAACCGACTTGACAATAGTCGTTTGCATGATCCGATCACCGTGGGGGGAGTAGAGAGAGGGGGAATCCGGAATCTTGAGGTATTTATAACTCTTGAACGGGTGATCGGATCTTAATGAAACTTGGTATTCTGAAAGACGTCGTGTCTCAGACGATCCACATAAAACCCGGACCGGATCCAGTGACTTCGAGGGGAGTTGGAGAGGGAAACCGGAAATCTTGGGAAACGCTTATAGTGGAGGAGTCAGGATGAAACTTGGTGGGAAGAGTAAGCACAAGTCCTAGATACATCATTGACATAACCAGACCGGATTTGGGCTCTATGGGGGGAGTTGGGGGGATTCCTAGTTATCCGTGAGTTCTGTACTTCGTGATGTACTAGGACGATGCAACTGGGCTGACATATAAAGGACTCGAACAAACTGACTTGACAATAATCGTTTGCATGATCCGATCTTCGTGGGGGGGGGGGGGGGGGGGGTGGAGGGATAGGGAATCCGGAATCTTGTGGCATTCATAACTGTCGAACGGGCGATCGGATTTGAATTAAACTTGGCAAGTGGAAAGAGGTGTCGTCTCAGATGTTCCTTGTCAAGACCGGACCGGATCCGATACTTGTGTGTGTGTATGGGGGGGGGGGGGGGTAAAGGGGGATACCGAAATATTCGTGAAACGCCTAGCACCGAGAGATCGAGATGGGAATTTGATGGGAAGAACAAGCATAATGGAATTTGATCGGAAGAACAACATACGGAAGTTTGAGGCGTACCGGCAAAAGTACGGCAGTCCTAGGAATCAAACTAGTGTGGTGGAACATTTGCCCTATATTATGCGAGGCAGTAAAATGCTCAGGCTCGCGTGAAATTAGATACCTTATTTCTATGTCCAATCCTAGGGGGGGGGGGGGGTGAAGGGGTGATTTTGTCACATTCTCATCTGCTTTCTTGTACCACCTACTCCTAACAAGTGCCATATGAGCTCGTAGCTCCTGTTGCAGTTACCGTGGTGTCTGATACACGGCTTCTCTGCAAACACGACTATTGCCTATATTGCCCTTTTCGAATTCATCCCTAAAGAAAAACTGATATCCAGTTACATCACTAAGTGCCAAACGTCTTTCCCACCAATTTGACAAATTTGATGAAAGTGAGATGACTTTTCAGAGACAACGATCAGTTACCACGGTGGGGACCAGCCACGATAGCTGCAAAAACGCCTTTTGACCCTGGTATCAGATACCACGGCAAATGCGAAAACGACTTTAGACCGTGGTATCAGATACCATGGTATCTGCAAAAATGCAACTATAGCCATAGAAAAGGGTGCTCCAGCTCCTGGGTACCTTGCCTCAGTACTGGACCCCCCCTGTACACATTCTGGGATTCTCTTTTCTTGTCAAGTGATGTGAGTCAATCTGCCGCAAGTGTCAACAAGGCAATGCCTATCGTTCCCAACCTGGAATTGATGCAACAAGTGTTACAAGGGTCTCGGGAGCTATTAGTTTTCAACCAGTCGAGGAATTGAATCTTTAGCCCCTATAAACATTAGACAAGTCGAGCACTCGTGTCGTAGGAAGCTAAAAGTAGTTATGTGTATAAATAACAAAGCCTTGAATATAGCATGAGTAAATAAATGAAAGTATGATAGAAGGGAGTGGAGCCAGACAGCAACAGGTCGATTAATTTGTACCATCCTTACAAATAAAATGCGTAAAGCTGTAAGCTACCTACACCCCCCCCCCCCCCCCCCCAGCAACTAATTGTAGACTACTCGACTATATAAATGTAATGATTATCATATTGGTACTAATTTCAGGGCTTCTACTTCAGTTTCTTCAAAACCGTTGTGGAGGAGGAAAGCTTCATGTCAGCCGCCTCTTACCTGGTAACTGATAATTCTTCGGAGTACGGCTCAACCATAAATGCAGTAGAAAGATTCAATATTTACCCTGAGGTATGTACCATCTGTTCTTTCTTGCGTCGCATACATACTGTCGAGGGGACGGGAATACTACTTCCCGGCTGTTTGGGTGGCACTTATCATCGTTGCCAGAGAAAATGTGTTGCAAGGACCAGCCAAGTGCTCATCGCCCTGGCCAGAATTTGGCGACACTGTAAAAAAATCTTTCAGTGTTTGCTACTGGGATTAATCTTGTCTCTTCAAGATACTCTCATCTCTAATTCCGATTAATCTTATCTCAGTGGAGATAAGATAAGTCCCAGTAGCAGATACTGAAGTTAACCTTAATCCTTACTCGGAGAAAATTTGTACAGTGTAAGTGGGGATGTAATTGGATTAGGCATACCTAGTAAATAAGTAAGTAAGTAATTTATGAATCCGAAAATTCACAAGGAACTCATACAGAGTATTAAAGAAAAGATAAAAGAACAAAAAGTATGAACACACTATTCCGCTATGCCCACTGCTTCCTGGACGAAGATTGAAAATAAGTGTCTTTTTCTGTGTGTTTATGTGTTTTATTTATTTTCTTTCATTTACTCCGCTTTTTGGGATCCCAAAACGTAAGTGGAGGGATACGTATGACACCGCAAAAATGTCCGTCTGTCTGTGAGCACGATAACCCTCGAAGGAATGAGATATTTTGATGAAACTTGGTGTAAGGATTCATTGGGTCAAGGGTAAGGTCAAGTTCGTAGATGGGCTATGTAGCTCCACATTTAGGGGTGGGGGGAGGGGGTTCAAATTTAGGGACAAACGAAGTATTTTTAAACAGCTAATGTGATAGTCGATTATGGGGTCGATTATGGGGACCACCTCTGGGTGGTCCTGGGTGGTGAAGCTAGACCAAAAAGCGTTTGGAATTCCGGTGTCTTAGGTCCTCTACTGTACAATAAATAGTCAAATGGATGGGGTAGAAGATTGACTTACTGGTCTGCAAAAGTTGCAAGAAGATAACATCTTCGAAATATGAAAGAATAGTGACATCAACTATCATTATTATTATTAAATCCGGAAGGGTTGTCTTGACTTTCGGAAGCCCTAGAGATCTGGTAGTCTGCCCTTGCATTTAGTGTCTCATCGAGATCACAGTTGCTTTAGTTTTTTATAGGCACATTGTTTCGGGTCTTCGACAGATCGCTTCAGATGGTTAACGTGACGCTGAGTGATTGTTGGGACGTTGACAGGGGCAAGGACCTTCTCCCCGTTTTTGCTTGTGTTGGTCTTGACGAGCCGATTTACTTCTACTTGACGGTCATCTGGATTCTTGCTGGTGTAACTACAGCAGTGCTTGGCTTCTATGGAACATATTTGGCCGGTACACCCCTTGGCGGCTTTGTGACTGTGCTCTGCTATTTCTTAAACTTCACTGAGGTAAGCTAACTTATACTTTGACAGTCCATAGATTAATCATTGCTAGCACCTAAGTTATAAACTCACTTTTGGTCATTGCTTTGTGGCTTTTCGTTTTCATTAATTATTGTACAATCCTGGAATATTGTATCCTTCGTTGCATGTTGGACGTAAAACCCCCTTTTAACCCATCAATGATGATTCTAAATTACCTTAAATTACCTGAAATCGCACTTCCGGGGTGGGGTGATCCTCCTATGTAGTATATTGCTGGTTTGTAGCTTGATTGGTAGATTTTGTTGTTACATCGGCTCACTGGCACTCCAGTGTTGCCGACATTCCTTGGTTGGAAAATGCTGTTGTTACATCGGCTCACTGGCATCCCACTGTAGCCGACATTCAGCATGTCTCCAGTCTTCGTCTACGCCTTTTTTCAAGCCATCCAGGGTAGAAGCGTTGTTCGTTTTTTGGGACCCCAAAACGTAAGTGGAGGGATACCTATTTTCCGGCCTCTGTCTGTAAGCACGATAACTCTCGAAGGGAATGAGATATTTTGATGAAACTTGGTGTGAGGATTTTTTGGGTCAAGAGTAAGGTCGAGTTCGTAGATGGGCTTTTTAACTCTTTTTAACTTTTTATATTTAGGAGTGGGGTTTCAGGTTAAGGGGCAAAAAAAATATTTCTTAAAAGGAGATATGCTGAATCTGAATATGAAAGTTATTAAGTTATAAAATTATGATGAAATTCATTTGTTTATTCTATGGGCGTCGGAGAGATCTAATGTAATCGAAGGTCGAAGGGGGTTGATGTATATTGTTCAAACGAGGAAATATGTTGTTCAAGCAAGGATGTTGTTCAATGAAGATTCACTAGTGAAGTACAGGTCAAGTTCGTAGATAGGTCAAAGTTGATAGGTCAAAGTAGGTCGATAGGTCGTAGATATGTCAAAGCTCAAAGTTGTATCTGAAATCGATGCGAGATTCGGTATCGGGGCAAGGAGACATGCTGAATCCATTTTTGAACTTTATTTTAACAGTAAAAATATTCAAGGAATCTGTCGAGGACTGAATGACGAAAACATGACGAAATTGTTTTAATCAGATGAGAACGAGAGTGGAACGCACCGTACGGAGACAAAACAGAATTTCTATAAGAATCTCATGCCGCGGACGGTGGTTGATATTGACGTCTTCCATAGTTTGGAGTGAAGATGAAATTTAACTGTGGTCTACTTGGTACCAAGCGATAAACAACAATGAAATAATGTTAAGTTTTAGAAGTCTAAGGCTTCTGTGTTGGAGCCGCGTCGACAGTGCAGGGCCCTAGTGGCAGACCCTTGGGGAGAAATCCATACAAAGCCAAAGGAAAATGAGGAGAGGCGCCGTTGAGATGAAAACTCTGTAATTATTTATTAGGTGTCAGAAATCCTCCCTGAGTCGAATTCGAACCCGTGGTGTTTGGCTGTCAGGCCCTACGTGCTAACCAACTGAGGCATTAGTTGCGTTTTTATCTCAACTCCTCGCGATTCTCCTCCCAAGTGTCGTATTTCGCGGTTTTTCGGATCCCAAAACGTAAGTGATGGGATACCTGTGATTGGGATCCCAAAACGTAAGTGGTGAGATGTATATGATTTCGTAAAAGTTGTCCGTCCGTCCGTCTATTAGCACGATAACTGTGAAGGAGGTGAGACATTTTTACTGAAACTTGGCATGAGGACTCTTTGGGTCAAAGTACAAATGAAATTTGAGGATGGTATCTGTAGCTCTACATTCAGGGGTGGGGGAGGGGTTTCAAATTAAGGGGTGAACAAAAATATTTTTTTAAAGCTAATGAGATAGCAGATTTAGGGGTAAGGAGACACGGTGAATCCGAACATGAAAATTACTTTCTCGCCGGACAAGTAGTTAATCCGGAATCCGGCAGAAACCGGAAAATTTGTGAAAAGTAAAAGTTTGATCTGAAGTTGATTAGAGGTTCGATAGGGTTTATGAGACATGCCGGACCAAAGTATGAAATTTATTTTCTTGTCATATAAGTGGTTCACCTGAAATCTGGTAAAACCGGAAAATTTGTGAAAAGTTAAAGTTTAATCTGAAGTTGATTACAGATTGGATTTAGAGGTAAGAAGACATGCTGAATCCGAGTATAAAATTATTTTCTTGCCAGGCAAGTAGTTGGCCCGGAATCCGGCCAGATCTGGAATTTTCGCATGAAGTTTTAAAACGCAATGATATAGTCAACATAGGATGAAGAGACATGCTGTATCAGCTTTCGGATATAGATAGCTGAGAGGTTCGGTATCGTAAGGAGACCGACTGAATCCAGTTTTGAACTTTATTTCCTAGACTGGCAAATTTTGCCGGAACCCAGAAATTTTGGGTCGAAAGGATCGCCTCTCAGTGTCACCAGCTCTTTTGCTCTGCATGCAGTTTGCCAAGAGTAGCCTACTGCTAAAAAGGAGGAATTTGGTCAAGGGGTCAAGTTGGTCTGAAGTCGATGGAGATTAGATGTTGGAGTAAACATGTATGCTGAATCAACCTCTGAACTTCGTAGTAGGCTATAGCAAAATGTTAAAGGGCTAGACCGGAAATCTCCAAGATTCGCTTGTTTGGATCAAGTTGTCCAGTAAATATTCAATAGTTGCGTTTGCAGATACCATGGTAACTAGATCTGCAATTAGTCGTTTTTGCAGTAACCGTGGTATCTGACATACGATTGCTCTACAAAAACGGCAATTGCCGAAATAGTGTTTTTCGAACTCATCGCAAAAGAAAAACTGATATTCAGTTACATTACTAAGTGCCAAACTTCTTTCCCACCAATTTGACAAAAGTTTATGAAAGTGAGATGAATTTTCAGATACCACGATCAGTTACCATGGTCGGACCGTGGTATCTGAATATCAGATATCACGATAACTGGCCAGATACCACGAGAAGTGCAAAAACACGTATTGACCATGGTATCAGATACCACGATAACTGCAAAAATTACTTTAGACCGTGGTATCAGATACCATGGTATCTGCAAAAACGCAACTAATAACTGGGATCCCATGTTGACTATTGAGATGAACCGATTCTCCTTTTCTTGCATTTTTGTCAGAATGGAGAACGGGGAAAGCTTCGCGATTCTGCAGAATCGAGAAGTTGCTTTGATAGTCAATTCTCGATTTTTCGTTCTCCTTCCTGATTGGTCAACAAAGGGCGGATGTTCTGCTTGCATAAACTGGTATTATCGGGTGCAGACGAGTTGCCAAATTAGTATTTTTGTTAAAAGCGAGAATTGAGAATCGAGAAGAGCAAAAACGGTAGTTTGTAAGAGAATCGAGGATTGACAAGTGGGAAACTGAGATCTGAGAATCCAGATAAAAAACGTAACTATTTGGCGGCTTGTGAACACAGTTTGCAGACAAATACAATCACGAGATTGAAGCGGGCTCAGGTCAGTCACCTCAATCGAGAAATTTTGTCCTTACATCGACAACTTTGAGATTAGAATACCATAAAATAATAGACTACTTATTCGTTCACGCTTTCATGTTAACAAAACCAAAATTAGTGAATTTTGTCGTGTACAAATTTGTCAATGTTTATAGTTACAGTTAAAGCAGGCATACAATGGTCAAAGGCTATTTAAAATTTCAGCAATCGTTGGTATGAAACTATTTTGGTAACGGCTGTGTCTGTTGTCTGCGAATTTCGCAGGGAATTGCTAGTTTACTGGAATTGGGTAGGTAATTAGTTTTATTTATATTATTTTTTCGATACATAATCAAATTTAGTCCAAATAGCTAAAAGCTAGAAGAGGAATAATATTTACGAAATACACAGACACGAAACAAATTAACTAATACACTTAAAAGATATGACCAGAAATAAGTTATTAATTAGTTTGCTATCTCGTTTACTACACCTGCCATGAACATCAGAAACCGCGTCGTCTTTGTTTCCAGGCAACGCGAGTTCAGTGGGCTCCACCGCTTCGAGAGAATTTCGGATATCCTTTTATCCTGCTCCAGATGTATGCCGTTACCAAGGCGCTTGACGTTCGAAGCAGCAAGACGACCCCATGTGTAAGTAATTAACTATTCAGTACTCTGAATTACTTCCTTTGTTGTGCTATGTCCAAGCTAGCCTTTTTTTTTTTTTTTAATATGGACCCAGATGCTTCCAGCAAACCTTAAAGGACCACTCTTGCTTGTTCTGTCTTTTATAATATACTGAGCATATGGAATTATAAGCTTCTAAAATCCCCACCTTTCTCCATTGTTTCGTTTCGTAACTACGAATTTTTAGCGCTTTTTCGGCCTTGCCGAGTTTTCTCGTCACCCAACGAAAAGTTTGCTGGAATCTTCAACATCCGCTGACAACTCTTTCGTACATAAGGATGTGATAATCTTCTGTTTGTGACTTCTTTTACTTGGTTTCAAATGTTTTGCGCCAGCCGCCGCGTCGGATTACTTTGACTTGCACTTGCACTCTTCGACTCCCAACTCTCAGCCATTAAAGAATAGCTGTACCCCCCCCCCCCCCCCTGCCCACTCCCTATGGCTCCGGCCTAGTAAATTATGCCGGACTCTCCGTTCACGGTCGGGGTTTAAACTGTGGACGCCCGCAAATCCCTCTCTGCCCTTCATCACAACAGAATTTATCCTTTCTGATACAGACCCCCAACCTGAGTGATTATCGAAATGAAAGTTATAAAACTATAGCCATATTTTCTATGATAATATATATTTTTTTTTCAGTTGATGGCCATTTTCTTATCAACAACACTGGCGAATTTGTCCTGGCAGTTTTCGCAGTTTGTTTGGTTTACACAAGTATCGATTCTTTTTGGCATGACACTAGTATGTGATTGCGAGCACGCCGTCCGGCGAATCTTAAAGGTCCATGTAGTAAGTAATTCTTTTTTTTTGCCATTTTGGGGCCCGGACCGGATTCGACCTCAGAGTTGGGAGTTGGAGGCGGTGCCGGGTACGTTTTGTGAAAATGATGTGATTCTAGGGAAGTTTGGTGATTGGTAGGAGAAGACGCCATAATAGGCGTGTCCGAACCGCTTCTGACTACGGTGGGTGGAGTTTAGAAGGGGGATGCCGGACATTTCTCTGAAACTAAATTTTCTACACGAATGGGTTATCTGATTCGTGAGAAACCTGAGGGTTTGTTGGAGCAGATTCCCTAGATATGCTATTGAGTCCGACCACGGTTGGGAAGTTTTTCTTTTATTATTTGGGGGGGGGGGGGGCTGAAATGTTCGTTTTACGTGTAAGGACCAAACAGGTGGTCGAGAATTTTATTCGCTCAGATCCTTTCCGTAACACTTTAACCCATCTGTTTCGAGAGGCAGCTTTACTGGTTTGCTCTGACCTAAGTACACATTTGAATTCAAGTATACCTATAGTGTACCTTACGCGACCATGGTCGTGGTTCCTAAAGATTTAGAACACAGTAGTTGTGTTTTTGCAGCATGGTACCTGATATCGCTGTCTAAAGTCGTTTTGCATCTGATACCACGGTCAAATGACGTTTTTGCTGTTATCGTGGTATCTGGCCAGTTTTCGTGGTATCTGATATTCAGATACAACGGTAACTGCAAAAACGACTAATTGTACATCCAGTTACCGTAGTAACAGATATCATGGTATCTGCAAAAACGCAACTATTGTACTGGTTCAGCAATGGGGTCTGCTTCCGGTCGGAATGCAGTATGCGAAAGAAGGAAAATATTGACGCTGAGAGCACTGCTGAGAGGTTTGAAAGATACATACCTGAAGAGTTAGATCCCAGACTTATTCTCTATGTAAGGAGCCTCAGTTCTAGTGGTTGCCGACATGTATGCGACATCCTTGTTCACAGTTAGAAAGCTAAAGAAAAATGAACAAGAGGTAGAAGCTGTATGGACTTGCATGACACTTCTGAGGGTTGCTTAGCATATATATCAGCTAAACCTCGCGTTGTCACGGGTAGGTGGCTCTTAAGAGACAGAGAAAACGACTAGGGGAAAAAAGGAAATAGCCTACTGGATTTGCCGGTGGTAATTGGATTATTAAAAACAACAAGAAATGGCGATTAGATCTTAGACTGTCAAGTCTACTACAGCAGACATTTTTCAGACGAGTCCAGCTCGTTCAAACCAAGAAATGATTCGACTATCCTGTCTTCCAGCTATCGTTTTGCACGTGCGTGTGCCTCCTGTTTGGGAACCGAATGTTGCTGACATCACCCTACTGCTTGACGTTGATTGGCTGCATCGCCTCATTGAACTTATTTGAGACCAGTAGTTTCTGGTGGAAAGTTCTCCGCCTCGCTTTTGGAATGTTGGTCACAGGATTGCTTAAAGCTTCGGTCACAGTATTCGTCACCGCGAGTGATGATGTGAGTATTCGTCCTATGTCTATTTGAATCCGTGGATTTCAGTAGCAAAAATTACAGATGATTGTTTGATCCTAGCTCGTAAAGGTGCGAATATCACGATTGTATATTTTAGATTATATATGGGGTTTATTGGAAAAAATGCTAGGAACTACAAAACCCTCCAGAAGTTACACTTGTTAAGAGGTTTAACAAACCTCCTTTGACAGATTAACCTACATAACGCTATAATAAAGAAAGAAAGAAGAAAAAGAGAGGAAGAGAAAAGAAACAAGACCAAAGGTTTCGATGGGATCCCAAAAATTCAATATCTGCTCCAGACAACAGGGTCTTGTCTTAGCCAGATCCAGTCTTCGCCAGACTCCTTGAACATTTTTACAATTAAAATTCAGAAACAGATTAAGGCAAAATAGCTAATCACCTGAGAAAACCAAGTTCAGATTTGGATTCAGCATGTGTGTTTACCCCTATCATATCTGTTTTAACGAAAACTTCCTGCCACTTCTGCTAATTTCCCGGTTCCGGCCGAACTCCAGAACTACTTGTCCGGCGAAAAAAGAAAGCTCAAACACGAAATAAGGGTATCTTCTTTCCCCAGTAATGAGCTTATAACAAATTTTCCGATTCCAGTTGGATTCCGGTCGAACTATATGTCCGGGTAAAATATGATTGTCATACAGGGACTCAGCATCTCTTCTTACCCCTAAATCGCTTATCTAATCAACTAGAAATAAAACTTTGACTTCCAACAGTTTTCCGGTTTTGGCCGGATTCCGGACGAACTATACATGTCCGGGTAGAAACTTGTTTTCACATAAGTGTTCAGCATGTCTTCTTGCCTTAAATCGAACATCTAATCAACTCCAAATAAAACTTTTAATTTTGACAAACTTTCCGGTTTGGGCAGGATTCCGGTCGAAATACTTGTCCGTCGAGAAAATAGTTTTCACCATCGTCTTCAGTATGTCTTCCTACCTCTAAATCGAGCATCTAATCAACTTCAAATAAAACTTTTACTTTCAACAAACTTTCCGGTTTGGGCCGGATTCCGGGCGAAATACTTGTCCGTCGAGAAAATAGTTTTCACCATCGTCTTCAGCATGTCTTCCTACCCCTAAATCGAACATCTAATCAACTTCAAATAAAACTTTTACTTTCAACAAACTTTCCGGTTTTGGCCGGATTCCGGGCGAACTACTTGTCCGATGACAAAATGGTTTTCACCATCGTGTTCAGCATGTCCTTACCCCACAATCGACTATCACATTAGCTGTTTCAAAACATTTTGTTTGTCCCTTAATTTGAATCCCCTCCCCCACCCCTAAATGTAGAGCTACAAAGCCCATCTACGAACTTGACTGGTCCGACGACCCAACGAACCCTCACACCAAGTTTCATCAAAATATCTCATTCCCTTTGAGAGTTATCGTGCTTACAGACGGACGGACAGATGGACGGACGGACAGACGGACAACTTTTGCGATGTCATAGGTATCCCTCCACTTACGTTTTGGGATCCCAAAAAACGAAACAAAATTCGCACCTCGTTAAGGTGCGAATGGCAAGGAAGAGACTTTCCTGTTAGCAAATAAAGGGTATGTTTCAGTCGCATACTACCAGTCACGAAAAATTTGGAACGACGATGATAGCTCTTGTTGAATTTCGTTAGGATGTTTTAACATACCTAAAACGTACCAAAGCTAAGCTTCCTCTAGCGTCTACAGCTATTTTCTCGTCGCTTTTCGAATTTCGCTTTGTGGGCGGAAAGTAGAGCTTTTCGTGTCCATTCTTGCCGCATTGAACGAATTAGCAGGACTTAGGTGAGAAATAGGCTTAAAGCTAGGTACTCGTCTGTGCTTCTCGTTTGGAATCTTGAGTTTGGATTATCCCTGGGAGTTCAGGTTTTTGGGATCCCAAAACGTAAGTGGAGGGGTACCTATGATATCGCAAAAGTTGTCCGTCTGTCAGCACGATAACTCTCGAAGGGAATTAGATATTTTGGTGAAACTTTGTGTGAGGATTCTTTGGGTTAAGGGTAAGGTCAAGTCCGTAGATGGGCTCTGTAGACCTACATTTAGGGGTGGGGGAGGGGGTTCAAATTAAGGGACAAACAAAATATTTTTTAACAGCTAATGCTATAGTCGACTATGGGGTAAGAAGACATGCTGAACAAGATGGTGAAAACCATTTTCTTATCGGATAAGTAGTTCGTCCGGAATCCGGCAAAAACCGGAAAGTTGGTTAGAATTAAAAGTTTTATTTGAAGTTGATTAGATGTTCGATTATGAGATAAGAAGACATGCTGAACACGATGATGAAAACCATTTTCTCTTCGGACAACTAATTCGCCCGGAATCCGGCCAAACCGGAAATTGTTTTAAAAGTGAAAGTTTTATCTGAAGTTGATTAAATGACAATTTAGGGCTAAGAAAAGACGCTGACTATGTATATGACAATCATTTTTTACCCGGACATATAATTCGTCCAGAATCCGGTTGAAACCGGCAATTTTCTAAGTTAAAGTTTATTTGAGGTTATTAGATGTTCTTTATAGGGATAAGGAGATACGCTGAATTCGTTTCTGAATTGTTCTTTTTTTGCTGGACAAGCAGTTCGCTCGGAATTCGTCCGAAACCGGAAATTTGGCAGAAGTAAACCAGGAAGTTTCGGTCAGTATCTTCAGAAAGATATGGCTCATAGAGGTATATCTGAACTTGGTTTTCTCAGATGATTTGCGTGGCAAAGACAAGATCCAATTGTCTGGATCAAATATTAGATTTTTGGGATCCCATCGAAACCTTAGGTCTTGTTCCATCTGAAATTTCAAGTGAAAAGTTAGGGTTAAAAAGTGTAAAAAAAAGCTAGGTTTTCGCAAATAGCGAATTTTGCTAAAGTTTTATCATATGATTTAGTTTTTTATGGCACTTGCTTCGATCAGGTGACATATACCGATCACTTTTCGGTCGGTCTGTCGGTCTGTTAGGACACTGTTCTCGAGTTAGGGTAGTTCCGGAAGGGCTAGGACGATGACATTTTGCAGGCTTATCAGGGACCCGACCAAACTAGGAAATATTCATTTACCTGATCCGACGACCGTGGGGGGAGTGGAAGGAAGGGGAAGCCGGAATCTTGAGGAATGTACAACTTTGGAACGGGTGTTCGGATCTTAACAAAACTTGATAATTAGAGAGACCTCATGTCTCGGATGTCCCGTTTCAGGTCCGGACTGGATCCGATGAATTTGGGGGGGGGGAGTCGGAGGGGGGAACCGGAAATCTTGTGACACGCTTAGAGTGGAACGATTGGGATGATTGATGGGAAGAACTAGAGACAGATCTGATTTGGGCACTGTGTAAGGAGTTTAAGGAGTTAGTGAGGGGGGGGGAGTCTTGTGCTAGGACGATGAAACTTGGCTTGGACATTAGAGACTTGACAAGATTGACTTGAGAGAGCCAATCTTGGGCTTAGAAATTGTCACGTCTCAGATCCGACCATTCCTTAAAGTACTAATCCTGACCGCAAAGTAAAAAAATACTTTTAAACAAAATATACATTTTGATGATTCCCATGATCATTTTTCTGTGGGCATTTAGCTTCAGTCCGAAGATTTTTCGTCGGTTGGAGTGAAATCAAGGGAGCTAAATTTGCCCCCATTAGGAATTGACTTTCAAATACAGCTCTTACTTTTATCGATCTTGTCATGATAAAATGGTTCAAAAGTGTCATTTTTTGAAAATACCAGTGCTTGTCAACTCTGTCCAGACTTCCCGAAGGGAGGCTCGACGCAAAATATTTGAAAACTGTGCACGCCGTGGTCCAAGCCAGGCAAAAGAAAATGAGTCGAAAACACAAGAGCCAAGGCTTTTCAGAATTTTCAGGTTTCTCATACCCTTATTTTTGAATGAGTTGTCGGTGGGCGTTGCAGTTTTCAGTGAAGTTTGCTCTTGACTGGCAAACTCGGCTCACCGAAAATGCACTTTAAAGTTGTGGGTAGAAAACGAAAACATGGTGAAGGGCGGAGATTTCCGAAGCTTATAATTCCATAGGGAAGCTAATGATAATGTGAAAGGTAGATTGATTAAGAGAGACCATTTGAAGCCTTGTGCACATGACCTGAAAAATGGAAGTGCGGAAAATCCAGGCAGGAATTTTTAATCCAGCCCGGATAAGCTGGTGAGTGTCCGAGGCTTAGGAGCGGGAGGCTGGAATGATGGAATTTTTCCGGAATATTGCCGTTGGACGCTTGAAAGTCACATAGTAAACACCTCTCAGTTCCAAGAAGATCTGGTCTTTCTTTTGAACTTTCGCATACCCGTCTTTTGTGTTTCAGAACCACATTTGGTCTATAATGCTGTCGAAGTTTACAGACTTCCGGGACTTCCACTCAATGCTTTACACGTGCAGTCCCGAGTTTGCATTTCTGCCCGTCAGCTCGGTATGGTTCTTGTGCAAAACGCTTCTCCTGCCATCTGCATACTTTGCTGTCCTGATACTTTTGTGTCACCGGCTAGGGATGCTTGGAACAGGTACGCTATCCCCTATACTAGCTGCGTTCGTTGCACTCCGGACTGTCTCTGGTGTTTAGTCACCAGTGTCCTGTTCTTCCCTTAAAATGCGTTTTTTTGGTTCACCTGTGAGTTGATGAAAACTGGTTAACTCCTCGCTGAAGCCAGGCTCACGAGCAGGTTCTGGTTAGTCCGCACCGGTGAGATAAAACCGGACACTGGTTAGTTCAAAAACGGGTATAAGACTGGTAAGAAGTCACCAGGGGATGCAAAAACGGCTTATAAGAAAAACCGGAGACCACCGGTGAGAACTCCCGTGACAAAGAACGCAGCTACTGTTATCGAAGAGACTAAACCCGCTAGATGGACAATTTGGACATCAACCGACTGAGACAGCGCGCTGACGAGCTATTCAAGAAGTATAGCCGTAAATCAGGTAGACAACGGATAAAGCTGTTCTTAAGCTGTGTAAGCTTTGTGTCATGGTAGAGAAACAACCATACAGATAATGACATAAATAAACATACCAATTATTCAATCATTAAGTTTATTATGCGCCAGAACATTATGTTTAATATGGAATAGAGTGAAAAAGAAAAGGCGTATACTCGCCATTTCCCGAGGACTCCTTTTGAAGAGTCCCCGCGTTTTGTTTGTCCCTGGGACACTCACCATATTCTCGCGAGTGCCACAGACGGGGAATGCTCCGATTGACATCACCATAACCAAAAAAGGACTCCCTTTCAGGTTCGGTGGTGAATCGATTTCGGGAGTTGCTGGTTTTGTTGTTTAGAAAAACAGATGTTACGGTTGGTTAAAAAGAATTATTGAGATCACTATTCAGTTTGTATAATTTGGACATGATTTTGAGAAAAAAAAATTCAAGTTCATTGCGGTTAATTTTTTGTCTGTAAACAATAAAAGTGTAAAGTTAAGTTTAAAACGATCAGAATAAACAAAAGTGAAAATGAAACGGAACCAGACTGATTCCGTCGCATGAATATTTTTTTTTTTTTTTTACAAAATCTATTTTGGAGGCGTTCTCGTTATTTCTGTCCGCAGAGACCGCGCGGAGTGACTCCATCGCCGTTTTCATCGATTCCCCGAGGACCGGTCTTCCTTCTCAATTGTCCCATTCAGATGCAGGTGAAGAGAGACAGTTTTTGGTTTTATGAGTAATGCAGTACATTGTTGTTATATGTAATACACTGTTTCTACCCAGTCCTCCGTAAGGCAATAGCAGCCACATGCGCAAACAATTAGTTCTAGTAAGTTCTTAGTATAGTTTATGTAAACATAATCCTGCAGAATTTAGTAAACTGAGTTTGGTCGTGTGGCAACATTGGAAAGCACCCGACTGACGAACTCTGTCTTTGCGGTGACAACCGGAGGAACCAGGACGAAGAGGGCTGCACACAAGTACTCTGACTCTTAGATACCAGTGGATCTTGACAACAATCGAACTCGAATTGAATCAGAACAATTGTCTATGTTTTTCAGGGGGTGAGGAGGCTACGAAGCAGACGAAGAGTTACTGCGGTTCGATAGATATTGATACAGGGATCTTATATTCTGTTTTGCAAACACTGGTTTTCGTAGCCATGGCGCTTCTGATAATGCGTCTGAAGCTGTTCATGGCTCCTGGCCTTTGTCTTCTTGTGTCACTTTTGGCATCTAGGCAGGTAAGGTTTTCTGTTTTTCCATATTTCTCTTAAATCCCTGTTGACTGCGGCCAAGAAGCATACCACCACATCACAATTAACTATATTGACTGTTTATAGGTCTTAGATCCATATATTCTCGGTTTGCTTATGATATGATTGTCTGCGTCAGTCTGTCTGTCCGTCTTTTTTTCTGTTACCGCATTACACATTGACTGATATTTTCTTTAAAGTTTAACCGAAAAGGGGTTGGGTAGGACAATCTAGTTACCGATCACTTATTCACTTAAATTGGCTTGAAGACCCGCTGAAAATGCTTTACTGCCTTTGTTCCGCTATTCAAAAATAATCGAATTACAAATAGTGGAATTTCCGTGTGATTTGTGTTACCTCTATGCGCTTGTATTTTTGTTGTATGCCTTACGAGAACGATTCATGATGTTCTTTCTTGTTCAGGCAGTAAGCAATCTTCACCAATCTCACCACAGCCCACTGAAAAGCCGCGTTTGTGTTGAGATTAACATTTCCCGTGTCATAGTAGAATTTACGCTGTGTGGACGGCCGCCGATATTATGAACGTCATAACTAGAGCAGATAGCGGAAAGTTAAAAAAATCCTTCTGCAGAACCCAAATAAGTCAGTGTATTCAATCAAATGACACACAAATAAGTTGGCTTTTCAGTTAAACTTTAAGGTTGTGGCATCTCCCTAGACCTTTTTGAACCCGAGGAGTTCTGTTCGGATTCAGACGTCCCATTCACGTAACTTCAGCAGATTCAGATTGTTTCGACATGGCCCAATTCGTCTTACTGCCCTGTCGTTTCGCTTCCGGTCGAAAAAGCTTTTCCGAGCCCGATTTTATTTTATATCTAACGGCTTTACGTTTTTTTCTAGGTGTTTGGATTCCTGTCAAAACCAGTGCATTGGTCACTTTTAGTTTTACTTCTTGGGCTTATGTCAGCCCAAGCTGGAACCCATTTGAGGACGGAGCTTAGCAGAACTGGTGAGTTCGTCTTGTTTCGTCAGTGGGACCGTAGCAACAGGAGGCGTGACGACATTCGGGTAAAATTACCCTAATGAATGACGATGCTTGGGTTTGACAACATTGTTTACTATCGCTGAGTTCTGTCTAATCCAGTTCCGTTCTGTCCAGGGATTTTTTTTTTTCTTGGAGGACGATTAATTCAGCTTGTTGGCCAAAGGTCAGTAGTCGATGTTGTTTGAACCAGTCACTAGAAAATTGTTCACGGTCGTTTCCCTTCCGTCGAACGTGTCCTCTGTATGGAGAATGGACATGTTAGAGAAACTGAACGCAGATTTCTGGGTTTGAGGGGAGATCCACTCCTTCGACGAAAAAGGAGATTTGCTGGAAGTTGGCTCCGATGTTCTTTCCGAAGCAGAATTGGAAGAATTTGACTCACGAGACTACTTTTCAATAATGGGTTTGAAATTGACCTCCTAAAACTCACGAAACAACTCCGAATTTCGTGAAATGTTTCTGTCTGTATTCCCTCTGTCAAATATAGCAGAATTCGGTCGGTTACTCAAGTGCGGAACCTTTGTTTTGCAAGAGGATTTGATGTTCTGTACTGAAGTCCGAGATCAGGACCAGGGTTGCCACATCAAACACATTTAGAGAGGGACCTTTGTCCCAAAACACAGAGTGAAATGGGAGCGAAATTTTATATTCAGGAAAAAAACCTGAAATGGTCGGAATCACCTCTGCAAAAATGACACATCCTTATTTATTTTCACAAAAGAAAACTTGAAATAGTCACGTTTAGTCGGAATTTGTGCAGCAAAAATGACACATTTAGACGTTTTAAGAAATAGAGTTATTTTTATATCCTACGTAGGTCAGGAGTGACAATAAGAAAATAGAGTGACAATTCACACTATCGGGCGACATGTGGCAACCCTGATCGGGACCGGAAACCGTCTGTGACTAGGGTTGGGTGGGTCGCGAGTAAAAAGCATTTGGACAGGGCACGTATGGCTTCAGTAAAAAAAATGGCATGAAGATGTTAGGGTAATGCTTTCTATGAGTGATCAATTAATCCTTGCTGTTAACGATTATATATAGTCCAAAATTCAAGATGCAAGGGTTACCCTTTTGGATATTTCCTCGTCGCTATAAAACATCATGGACAACAGGGCCCAACTAGCGCGCGAAGTTATCGGCCACCTGGCCGAAGATAGAAAATTTAGTGTCTTTTTCTGTGTTTATGTGTTTTCGCTTTTTCAAAATGGCGGGTTATAAATAAATTACTTATTACTTACTTATATTCTTACTCCGTTGTCTTTCAGGTGAATACAGTAATCCTGGTCAGGAAGAGCTGTTCAACTGGGTGATAGATTACACAGACCTGAATGATTCTTTCGCTGGGGCAATGTCCATTATGGCGAACTTGAAGCTTAGCACAGGAAGACCGATTGTAAACCATCCTCATTATGAAAATGCTGAAATAAGGTATATATCGAACATTTTCCAATGCAAATTGAATGTCTACACTCACGGTGCCAAAAACAAAAAGACTTCGTAAAGCTTAACTGAAAAGGCAGCTTATTTTACATCTGATATTTGAAGACACTAAAATATGTTTGACTCATCTTAGGGATTTTGCATTTTTTTCACCCGAGGCTCTAGTTTGAGAATGTTCACTGCTTTCACGGCAACCCAAAATTCATCCAGACGCGGAGAATTTGAATTTGAACAAAGGCCTGCATTTCAAGGGTTAAAGATGCTAAGCTCGCAAAAGTTTCGCCTGTAGAAAGTGATAGGATTGTGTTAAGATGTGTGTTGCAAGGAATCGGACATTTTTATTTTAGTTTTCGGCAATGGCTTATGTTTGTAGTTGGTAAATATTTCAAGCGTAGGGGGACAAGCACATAGAGGTACCACAAATCCGAAGGAATAAGTTCCATGAAATCAGTTATCTTTGGATAAGGGATTAACGAAGTAACGTATTTGTATCAGGTTTTCAGGCCTATTTACGTGAATAAGTGACGTGTAACTAGACTGTCGGGTTTCAGCCGTATTCTTTATGCAGTCTTTTTGACAACGTTTTGCTGTACAAAATTTTCCCAGAAGAACCAAATCCCGCCTTAACATTCCACCTCAAGTTAGACCGTATGACTCATACCGCCAGTGAGTACACTTCCAGCGTTAAAAGATCACAGTTCACCGTGAGATTCCAGCTTTCTAAAGTTCTACCTGACTCCCGCTCAGAACAAAATAATACTAGGGAGTAGTGCCAAGACTTGAAAGAAGTGACACAGGCTCTAATATCAGCGACACTAGCACCACTAGCGATAGTGAACATCCCTTCTAAAACTCAATCAGTCGTGCACCAGCGCTGGCTGAAATAACTTCCTATTTTGAACACAGCAAAAAAAAGATGATGATTTTATTTATAACCCGTCAAAATAAACACAAGGCACAAAGACGGAATAAATAATAAGGAAAAAAAGAGAAAAAGAAAGGAAAACACGAAAGAAAGTAACTTACAAAATACACAGTATAACTTTTACTATGCAACTAAAGCAAGAGGGATTTCCAGTCGTGATCAATATTTTGGCTGTATGTTTCTATTTGTTTCTCCGCTGCTGTTAGTGGATCACTAATTTGATAACGACTGGAAATTTGAGAGTTTCTCGTCCAAGGGGGGAGGCGCAATATATATTTGGCAAAACGATAGAATGTTGACAGGACTTGTTTTTTGTCTGTTTTGGTGAAAAGTCTCCAGAAGGGTGCAGTATACAGGATGTGAGGTAGGGCGACGGAATTGAAGATAGATATGACCTCCCCTGTTTCCTCGATGTGTCCAGACCTCATCTTAGGTCTACTAGAAATTCTAAATCCGCAAGTTTGTCTCGCTTTAAATGCCGCAAGCGCAGCGGGCAGCGTTATCATCATCATCATCATTTTATTTATAACCCGTCGCTGAACAAAACTGGGCGAGGCCCAGAAGAGACGGAGTAAAAAACAAGATACACGAAAGAGAAACGACGGAAAGGAAAAACATACTTCGATAACTAAGAACTCGGAATAAACAAAAAAGACCAGAGATGGAATGACTCCTGACATTCGGTAGAAAAATCATTAATCCGCTTCTTAATAACTCCCGCTGGGTTTACCAATCGGTACTTTCTCTGCAGAAAAGAATTACTTGTCCACGCTGGCAGTCCCATCAAATACTTTGCAAATTTGAAATAAAGGCGGTGAACTTGCTTCCTCTTACCACAATTAAAAAAGACTAAACGGGAGCAAGAGCGAGTAGGTGAGGAACTGTTAGGCTATTATATAACTGAGATCGGTGTGCTCTACTCAGATACGAAACGTTTGAAGCCAGGGATGCGTATGCGGCCCGGATCTTTCGAGCATAATTTTTCAGTGCTAGGTTTCTAGTTTCTTTCAGGTTATGAGTATGGCCCGTTTGCTAAGCAAGGAAAGCATAGGTCTTGATACTACTCCCTAGTCTGGTCCCGCCAAAGAAGATCCACCAGTTCTTGCTCTTTGTTTTCTAGGGGGTAATACGCCTTTACTCTTAAAGACAGTAACTTTTGTTTCTAGATCAAGAACGAAAAGGATTTATCAGATGTTCGGTCGTGCCTCTAAACGGAAGCTTGCTAAAGACTTTTCCGCGATGCAAATTAAATACATCGTCGTTGATGAACTTCATTGTTACCAGAAGATGGGGTAAGAGCTATTCTGTTTTTGTGTGTTTCTTAACTTCTTCCGTTTGAGGGGTAGCGCAGTCACAGCTGAGAAATTTTCACGTTCTAAGTTTGCTCTGCCTGGAGCTTTGAATTGAACAAAAAATTGAAACCTGGAGGAGGAAATAAGTAACAAAAGAACTGTCCTGAACAGGCTTTCGGCTGTCTGATTTTTCTCATATTTGTAGGTTAGAAGAACAGGTTTGCGCTTCAGTGAATGGGCGTAGGCAGACGACAAACGAAATTGAAACCATGGAGTTAGAAGTTGCGTTTCTAATCCCCGTTTTTGTTGTCTCTTCTTTATTTCGTTGCCTTTTGCGCTCGGCTCTAATCTTCGTTTTTCGTTCGTTCCTGACCCTGATTTCTCGTAACAAGACAAACGAACAGTGATGTCTTTCCGTGGTTATGCTAGTTGACCAACTCTACGTCACAAACATTCAGGCTTCATCCCTTCCCTTGCAAAGTGGATGTCGAGTCTCTCCTTGGAAAATTGAGGATAAGCAAACAAAGCCTTGCGTCCTGACAGATGGGTGGATTCAGTAAGCTAGAACTCGAAAGTGAAACCACACTATAAAAAGTATCTTCGAGTAAGGATTAAAGTTAACTCCGTAGAAAGGAAAATAATCCCAGTAGCAAATACTGCATTTAACTTTAATCCTTACTCGGAGATACTTTCTACAGTGCAATTTTGTCGATATCGGACGTGCCAAACTCAGCGATACAGGTATCCAGATGCAATTCGATTGGAAGTCAAATTTTGGTACCTCTAGTACCTCTTTATCCACCCCGTTTGGCACTTACGCCTTCCACTGGATTTCGTGGACCCTAGCCTCTCCTCCCGCTCGAACTTCCACCCCTTGGGCCTGTAAATGGCTTATTTAGGGCACACCTGTCAAGTTCCACATGTCTAGCATGTGTGAAGAAGGTTGTCGGAACTTAGCAGGAATTGAAACCGGTCTCGTAGCTGCCGGATCCGGTCGAAGCCCTGAAATGGCGCACTTAATGAACATGAGCGTTCTTCCTATCAAGTGTCTACCCGATCTCTTAACCCGACATGGTCTATCAGTGTCCCAGTTAAAGCATGTAGGCCTACTCTTACCATCAATTAAGCCTTACAAGATTCGAACCATCGATCTGGGACGATACTATAATCCGGTGTAGAGTTTACTTTAGCCTATTACGCGCGGCCCGTGAGGTTTTCCTGACGTCATGAAAGAAATATGAAAATTGAATTAAATTGATATTGCAGAATATATATTTGTATCTATATAAATATAGAGCTGACCAGCGAGGTGCCTGACGCGTTTACGTTTATAAACCGTTCTAGGGACAAAAGGCCGAATGCCGGGACGGATGATTTCGGGAAACCATCTAATCAAGTAATCAGATCCTTAAATATTCTTTGAGCCCAAGCTGACTTTGAAACATTTATTCAAACAATGTTTACAACGGATACGTCAGCTATGATTCTTCATCAGCGATATTTCGACCCTTCTTGGCAAGGGTCCTCGTCCTTAATATGCCTGCAAAGTTTCAACTTTATAGCCCGTTTTGATGTAGGCCTACCCCAACTCGTGATCACCGTACCGCTCTACAGACCGACGGAAAAGTAATCCGTATATTTCACTCAAGCCAGAAGCTTGAGTCCCATGTCATTGGCGATTGAGAGGTTGTTGAAACATCCTTACCATCCTTGACTTGCCAGTGTAATAGGTTTCACAGTTGCGTAGTATATCCTGTATTTTCTTAGTCCCGGTTGCGGTATCATCGACTTGCTGGAGGTGGAGCAGCTGAACAATCCAGCCTACCCTGTGATCTGTGAGGAGCTTTTCGAGGGCAACCCGTCACCCTTCGAACGAGTCTTCGAAAACGAGGAATATGTTGTATTGAAAGTGCCACAAGTATAAATTCTGCCATACCTCAAGTAAATTGTGCGCTTCGGCGCCAAAGCAGTTTGGTTGCCGTTGTTCTGTTCGGGTTCTTGCTGAGCCAAGGTGTTTCATCTGCCTGAATTCACGTAGCGGCGTGGCACCAGGAACAAATAAGTTTTCCGCAGAGCAATCAAGTCGCTACAATTGGGCTTATAAAAGTTCACGCTCCAAGTGGACTAGTTTCTGTTAGTCCCCCATTGCCTCACAACCAACACTTATGTAGACATATGTAGCGTTTACACGGACAAGAAATCCCGTCGAGTAGAACGGAATTCCGGTCGACTTGAAAGGTTTCCGTTCGTGAAGACGACTAGAAAAAAAAGTCTAGCGGGACGGGAATTCCTTTCTGAATTCCGATCAACTTGAACGGAATTTCGTCGGCGGCGCTGGCAAGAAGACTAAAACAAAAAGTCTAGCTAGGTTTTGGTAGCAGCAGCCAAAAGTACTGATTCCTATCAAGTCCTATCAAAACATTCTTTTGTTGGCTAGTCAATTTATTTTTGTCAGATTTACCGGTATGAAGAATTCTTTTTTTCCCTCTGCTTGTAAACATGTCTTGTCACCAAGACCGGATTATGTTCAAGTTTTCCGAAACTTGTAAACGCTGCTCTAGTAAAAAGTCGGATCCATAGGGTAGTGGGTCACTTTCGCTTTCTGCTGCCGAGACGTATGCCATATGAGACATATGACTTCGTAAAAGTTGTCCGTCTGTTAGTACGATAACTCTTATGGGTGGAAATTTAAATTTAGGGTTGACAAATATTTTTGTTTCAATTAATCAAATAGTCAATTTAGACATGCTGAACTTCGTGTTCTTACCGGATAAGTATTTCGCCCGTAATCCGGCCAAAAGAGAAAATTTTGTAGACGGAAAAATTTGTCTAAAGTCGTAGAGGCTTAAAGTCGCTATTGGGTAAAACACATGCTGAATCCGTATCTGAACTTTATTTTCTTGCCGAACAAGTAGTTGAAAGAAAAATTTATTTCTGACGTTGACATTTTTGGTACATTTTCAAGCGGTTGATTAGGATTATCAGTCGAGAATATGCTTCGGGTATGGGGAAGCCCGGAAATCTACAAGACACTACTATCTGAATGAAGAAGTCCACTAAATATTCTCTTTTGGGATCCCATCGAAACCCTTGGTCTTGTTTACGTAGGTGCGCGTAATCAGTGAGAACAGAAGAGACTGAAATGGCCGCAAGGCTTTAGAGTAATAAACTACTACTACTAAAGGGGAAGAAGTTCACCTAGAAATCAAGCTACTTACTGGACCATCCCCTGAAACAAGACCAAAGGTTTCGATGGGATCCCAAAAACTCAGAGTTTGATCCAGACAATTGGGTCTTGGCTTCGCCAGACTCCTTGAACATTTTGACTATTAAAATTCAGAAACAGATTAAGGCCACATAGCTACTCATCTGAGAAAACCAAGTTCAGATATGGATTCGATCTGTGTGTTTACCCCTACAATTCATATCTGTTTTGACGGAAATTTCCTGCCTTACTTCCGCCAATTTTCCGGTTTCGACCGAATTCCCGAACAACTTGTCCGGCGAAAAAAACAAAGCTAAAAAACCAATTCAGCGTATTTTCATTCCCCCATATCGAACATCTAATCAACTTCAAATAAAAATTTTAACGTACATCAAATTTTCCCGTTCCAATCGGATTCCGGGCACAGAGGCGTCCCGAGGGGGGCGAAGCACTGATGCCCTTTTCATAAAATCGTTTGTCCCCACATTTCCAAACTGGATCATTTCACGTGTTTATTGGTCCCCTTTCTTTATCGAATTTGCTAATTCGTCCAACTTTTGTTCAGTCCGCATTGATTTCACCGCATTCGGTCCGTCCCTTCGTAAATTCGGTGATTTAACCTCTTTATTTGGTCTCGTTCGTTAGCGAAGTGGGTAATTCACCGGACTTTTCTCAAGTCCGTATCCGTACTATCGCATTCGGCGGTCCATTTCATAATTCGGTCATTAATCAGATTCTGAACTAATCAGTGACCGAATTCGATAATTCATCCAACTTTTGTTCAGTCCGCATCGATTTTGCCGCATTCGGTCCATCCCTGCGTAAATTCGGTGATTTAACCTGTTTATTTGGTCTCATTATTTACCGAATTCGGTAATTCGGTCGCATTCGGTCAGTCCATGTCATAATTAAATTCAGTGAGGTTCATTTAGTTCTGATTCGTTACCGAGTTCGGTAATTCACCGGATTTTTCTGTAGTCCGTTTCTATTATTAGACTTGCCAAATTCGGTTGTTTTAGGTGGTTCTAACAAGAGTTTTATTCCATTACGAAATTCGGTTGTTATCGATCTGTTCCTTAGTTTTTAGTTAGTTTTTCGGTATAGTACGAATTCATTATTTGCTTCAACCCAGTTACTGAGTTCGGTAATTTAAGTGGCATTTATTTGGCTCTCGTTCTTTACCATTTACGGTAGCTTCAACTGGCTACTATTCATTTTTTACTTCTTAGGATTGCAGTATTCAGGAATAAGCACGTCTCTCGAAGTGAAAACTAGCCTACTATTGTTTGCTGTAAATTCCGAACAAATGTACTATATATATATATATATTTTATTTATAATCCGTCAAATACAGAATGTGGTAGCGGAGTAAAGAGAATAACGCGAAATAATACAAGATAAGTAACAGTATTAACAAACACACACATTTAGACATAATTACTAACTGGGCCTGAAAAATTCATGAAAAACATCATGTACTCGAAGACCAGGATGACGAGATGTAGATAGTAGGCTACTGACGCCGACTTTTTCTCGAGTGAGCGAATCACATCTTGGACGCCGAACTTCTGAACTAATTAGTGGTTGCGACAGGAACGAGGAAGGTATATCAAAAATTTACAATGATTGTAGTAACAGGTCTTCAAAGCTTTAGTGTCTTTTTTTCGCAGAATGTGATAAACACCGGAACAATACAAGATGTAAGGAGTCCAGAAAGCGCTGTAAATTCGCCCAAGTGCTTTCCGGTTGTAGCGACCTTTGTTTGGACATAAACGACCATATGCTATGCGAATCAACCTAGAGGTACGAACAAGTCTTGGAAAGGGTTTTTGGGATCCCAAAACTTAAGTGGAGCTATGACATCGCAAAAGTTGTCCGTCTGTCTGTCCGTCTGTAAGCACGATAACTCTCGAAGGGAATGAGATATGTTGATCAAACTT
Organism: Branchinecta lynchi; assembly: GCA_023053575.1. Classification (NCBI taxonomy): domain Eukaryota; kingdom Metazoa; phylum Arthropoda; class Branchiopoda; order Anostraca; family Branchinectidae; genus Branchinecta; species Branchinecta lynchi. Next base: position 16,128,144 of record JAKZAP010000005.1, read on the forward strand.
GGTGTGAGGATTGTTTGTGTCAAGGGTAAGGTCGAGTTCGTAGATGGGCTCTGTAGCCCTATATTTGGGTGTGGGGGAGGGGGTTGAAATTAATGGACACAAAATAATTTTAAACAGCTAATGGGATAGTCGATAACGGCGTAAGAAGACATGCTGAACACGGTGGTGAAGGTCATTTTCTCGCCGGACTAGTAGTTCGTCCGGAATCTGGCAAAAGCCGGAAAGTTTGTTAAAAGTAAAAGTTTCATTTGAAGTTGATTAAATATTTGATTTAGGGGTAAGAAGAAATGCTGAGCACGATGGTGAAGACCATTTTCTCGCTGGACAAGTAGTTCGTCCGGAATCCGGCAAAAACCGGAAAGTTGGTTAGAAGTAAAAGTTTCATTTGAAGTTGATTAAATGTTCGATTTGGGGGTAAGAAGACATGCTGAACACGATGGTGAAAACCATTTTCTCGTCGGACAACTAGTTCGCCTGGAATCCGGCCAAAACCGGAAAATATGTCAAAAGCAAAAGTTTTATCTGAAGTTGATTAGATGTTAGATTTAGGGGTAAGAAGAGACGCTGAGTCTGTAAATGACTATAATTATTTACCAGGACATATAATTAGTCCGGAATCCGGTTGTACCCGCATTTTTTGTAAGTCAAAGTTTTATTTAATGTTGATTAGATGTTCTTATAGCGATAAGGAAATACGCTGGATTCGCTTCTGAATTTTTTGTTTTTGCTCGACTAGTAGTTCGCTCGGAATTCGGGCTAAACCCCAAATTTGGCAAAAGTAAAGCAGGAATTTTCGGTCAGTATCGTCAAAATAGATATGGCCTATAGAGGTATAGATTGATAGATAGATGGAATATCTGAACTCGGTTTTCTTTGATGATTAGCCTGGCGAAGACTGGATCTGGCGAAGACAAGACCCAACTGTCTGGATCAAATCTTAGATTTTTGGGATCCCATCGACACCTTTTGGTCTTGTTTTGAAACTGAGGCCAAGCCACTTTAACGAATAGGTTACTGGAATCGAAATAGGTCCCACGGAGAGCGGCACTGGTTCACTGGAACATAAAGCATTAAAGCAAAGATAGTCACACTTCGAAAAATTAATGCCAAGACCAATTTTTGAAAATTCTGAAGAAAGAATGTTAACATTTTTTCAATTGTAGATTTACTTCTACTGACGAGCAACACATCGTCAGCGTACGCAGTATAACTGATAGCAACATCTTTGTAAAAATAAGAAGGCAAAAGTGAATTAAGACAATTAGAGATGGCAGACGAAAATGTAAGGAGATAAAACACCCCCTTGTCTAACACCATTTTGCACTGGGATACTCTCCGATATCTGACCCTGCCATTTGATATTATTAGCTGAATTAGCATACCAAAACTGCAAAATGTTCACAATAGGTACGCTATGCAGCACGCCGCTATGCAGCACGCCGTTTTTTGCGATCATTTCCAGTCCTGTTGGTAAAACTGGAAAGGTCCCCCAAAGGTAAAAAGGCTGCATATCCATGACAAGAAAACAAGCGGAAAAGCGTGAAAACGCGCCAATTTTTCTCTTTAGACTTGTTTGAATAATAGCCTACTCTGCAACTTTTTGCGTTGTAGCTTCATGAAGGCCACTCGCTGTGTTTTTAATTTTGTTATAATATTTAGTAAAAATCAGGTACCGATTCAGTCAATTTTACCCGGTTCGCCCCCCCCCCCCCCCCACCCACCCCCAATGAAGAAAGGCTCGTTACGCCCCTGTCCGGGCGAACCATATGTTCGGGTAAAAACTGATTGTCATATACGGATTCAGCATCTCTTCTTTCCCCTAAAACAATACAACTTTTGCTTTTAACAAATTTTCCAGTTTGGGCCGGATTCCGGGCGAACTACTTGTCCGGGTAGAAAATGATTTTCACATAAGTGTTCAGCATGTCTTCTTACCCCTACATAGAACATCTAATCAGCATCAAATAAAACTTTTACTTTTAACAGACTTTCCGGTTTTAGCCGGATTCCGGAACTACTTGTCGGGCAGGAAAATGGTTTTCATAATCGTGTTCAGCATGTCTTCTTGCGCCTTAATCGACTATCTCATTAGCTGTTTAAAAATATTTTGTTTACCCCTTAATTTGAACCCACTCCCCTGCCCCTAAATGTAGGGCTACATAGCCCATCTACGAACTCGATCTTTCCATTGACCAAAAGAATCCTCACACCAAGTTTCATCAAAATATCTTATTCCCTTCGACAGTTATCGTGCTCATAGACGGACAACTTTTGCGATGTCATCCGTATCCCTCCACTTACGTTTTGGGATCCCAAAAATTGTTTTTAATTTTTATTATCTTCAACATGACCCGAGTCTTTAGAGTGCCGAAAGTTCCTACCCTAGTGCCATTATCAGTTTTGTTGATCATTATTTCATGTATTTTAGTCGGAGGTATAATGCCCGAAAAAAAGTAGTATAGGACCTGTCTACTTGGTTTTACAACTTTACATCATTAGTGAACTGAATTCCTGAATAGTGGGGTCTATTTCTAGTCCTAAATTATCTTGATTTTTTCGTTATTTGTCACGAAAATTATTTTTCGTTCCGTATTTCCTCGCTTATGTAAGAAGTAATTTCTTGGTACGAAAGTCGGAAATAAATCTGTCAATTTTCTTTGATTTATTACTTACTACGAATATGGCTGAGATCCAACAGTCTAGTTACATATCATTTATTCACTTATAGAGGCCTGAAAACCCGATAAAAATGCGTTACTTCGTTTGTACGTTTACACACATACTTGATTTCATCGAATGAACTTATTCTTTCGGTTTTGCGGTACCTCTATGTGCTTGTCCCTCTACGCGTGAAATAATTATCAACTACCAACGTACGCCATTGCCAAAAAATAAACTAAAAATGATTCCTTGCAAGACACATCTGAACATCATTTTCCTACTTTCTACAGGCATAACTTTTCCGAACTTAGCAACTTTAAACCTGGAAATACACGCCTTTGTCAAATTCAAACTCTCCGCGTCCGGGTGAATTTTGGGTTGTCGTGCAAGCAGCGAACACTCTGGACGTTATTACTAGGGCCCCGGGTGGAAATAATACAAAATCCCTTGGATGAGTCAAAATATCTCAGTGTATCCAAATATCAGATGTGAAAATAAGCTGCCTTTTCAGTTAACCTTTAAGTGAACTAAATTTAATTGCTTAATTTTCTTGATCGTCTGTCGTTATTAACACTCGCCAAGTTTTGCTGTTACAGATATAACTCGTTATTTGGGAATATTCACGTTCTTCTATTTTTCGGGATAAATAAAAGGGCATTCGGCACTGGTGTGATATAGTCTGATGTTCACCGTGGTCGGTCGCGCAGTATTGGCTCTCGCGGCCAAACTTCCATTCATTTCATTTCAGTCAGTAATCAGCAGTTGGTAGAGACTGACGCGTGTCACGAATTGTGTAAGTAGAACCTTGTTGAAACAATAAGAATGGGGTCTGTTGGAACGTATTACATTAGTAGAGTGAATATGTTGGTTAAAAGAGTACTTGCCTTGTAGCTTGCGAAAGGTTTACCTTGTGAATGCTTTAAGTTGCAAGTCTGTGATGCTGTTATTTTAATCACGCCATGCGATGGACATCATATTCTCCTAGCCTCGCTGACCCTTATAGTGCGAACACACGATCGGGATCGGGAGCATCCGGACTGGACTCATCACTTCTATATGGAAAAGTTGAAATTTTTTCAACTTGATGATGAAAGTGTAGGAAATCCTTCCGGGAAATCCTGATCATGAGTTCGCACTATAACTTTTCCATATAGAAGTGCTGATGGTGGCAAAGATCCGGGCAGGAACTCCAGTCAGGGAGTGTGTCCACAATATTAGTCACTCTCTTGTTCTCTTTGTTACCCTCATTGCGGGAAAATGGATGAATGTATATTAATTTAATGGGTGAGTGTAAGGAGTTAAGAGATTTGAGGAAGGAAATATTTTGGGAAATGGTGTGGGGGGAGGTAAGATTTAAACAAATTTTGGAAAGTAGAAGTTTTAGAGATGTTAGAAATGTGGAAGATTCCTTAATGTGGCTATGGTACACAGGGAAAGTTTTTTGTAGTTAGTTATGTTGTTGAGGCTACGGTTGGTTTTGGTGTTGTTTTGTTGTTTCCTTGGCCCTCTGTACTTTCACGGAATAAATATTATCTTTTATTCAAACAGTGTTTACAACGGGTATACGTCAGCTACGATTCTTCATCAGCGATATTTCAGCTCTTCTTGGCAAGGGTCCTCGTCAGGCTGTCAATCTTCTTGGCCAACGTCGGGGAAGGAAACAGACCTGTAATCCAGGTTTCTTTCCTTATAGGTTTCTTTCCTTCCCCGACGTAGACCAAGAAGATTGACAGCCTGACGAGGACCCTTGCCAAGAAGGGCTGAAATATCGCTTATGAAGAATTATAGCTGACGTGTATCCGTTGTAAACATTGTTTGAATAAATGTTTCAAAGTCAGCTTGGGCTCAAAGAATATTTAAATATTATCTTATCTTATAATGTCGAAACTTCGGCTATTAGGCGTACAGTGACACCGATTAAAATTCCGATAGCCTTGGGCTAGGTGGCCGACAATTGATTTTGGTTAAAATACTGCCGACCCAAAACGTGGGGACCCCCCCCCCCCCCTTTTCGGGAAATCCCTGGCCTTGTGTCTTGCGGAAGGTTTATTATGTTTTAAACTGTAGTCTGTGGAGCAGTTATTCTAAGCAGGCCATGAGTTGGACGTCATATTCTCCAATCCTCACAAACTCTTGGGCACTCTCTTCCCGATGAAAAATTCTTTGACTGTGTAGTTGTATGGTAGTTGTAGGAAAAAGTTGCATGTATTGATATGTAGTAGTACGGAACACTTTGATTTAACATGCCTCCGATTGGGTTATTATTATCCGATAGCATCCAATCTTGATGTAGTAGCATCCGGTTTGCTAGTAGTAGCATGCAGTGGCAACAGTTACTATTGCATGCTACTTTTTCGTACAACTCTATGCGACTGATTCTCGTAAAATTTTCATCGGGTTTGTCTCTGTGTTACCCTCATTGCAATATTACTAGGTTGTATCTTCTGCTATTAAGCACAGACACTGCCGAGGACACTGCCCAAACTTGCGATAACCTTGGGCTAGGCGTCCGATAATACTTTATATGACTCGTCCAAAACAGCCAGTGATTCGCAGGAAGAAGAAGTAAACGTGTCCGTAACGACTCAAACTCAACGACTCAAATCCTGAGTCAGTGCAGCTGTGACACCGTTTCTTCCTTTCTTCCGCAGGTACCCGGAGATTCTGCATAGGCAGGGGGAGATAGTCATCAAGCGTATTGATTTCAGGAGACAGAAAAGAACGCGCGACTGAATTGGCCTTATTACAGTTCAGCGCTCCAAGCGGACTGGTTTCTGTTAGTCCCCCATTGTCTCATAACCATCATTTGTGTAGACAGCGAAAAGTCGGTTCTACATGTGAGTTTATATAATCGCTCTCTCGAAGTGTTTAAAAATGTATGATTTTGTGTATGGCCTAACGGCTAAAATTAACGTATCTATCTATCTATGGTAGTGGGTCACTTTCACTGCTGAGATATGCAAAACGTCCATTACCTGGGACGCAGATGACAGGTTTTCCACTCCCTAACCTGTCGTTCTGTTTCTACCATGTCTGATCCAAGTGCTGACGGTGATGCATAGTGGGATTAACAGAAACTAGTCCGCTTGGACGCTCTGAACAGGAATGTGGCCAATTGCGCAGATAAGATACCAGACTTTGTGTGAATCGTTTATCTTTTAAAGACACCCTCCTAGTTACCATGTTTCCTGCTCTGCCGTTTCTTCTGGTGCTCATATCTACCTACCAAAGTGCGGCGCAGTACAACAACAACCCATATGGCAATAACTATGGCTCCGCACCTAATTACGGCGGAACAGTAGCTGTCCCGGTCATTCCCGCTACGGTCAGTGCTATGGCTCCTTATGGCGGTGGCTCAAGCTATGGTGGTGGCTACGGCGGCGGCTATGGTAATCAGCAGACGAACAATATCTGCAACAACGAAATGCAGCAAGGTAAGAGGACATCCCCGTAATATATTCCGTTTGTTGCAATGTTGTAATAGCTATTTTGGCAGCAGGACTTTACAATGCAAACCCCAGCTACCCTGCCAGGATCGGAGCTATACCCAGGGGCGTCGATATAGGGGGGTATGGGGGGGTGGTACCATCCCCCCCCCCCCCTCGAAGAAAGAAAAAAGCTCAGAAGGGCGATAGCAGAGCGCCCGACCACGAAAATTCAGCTCAACTGGGCGCTCACTCAGAAAAGCTAAATCCCCCTGGCCGTACGCCCGGAAAAGTCAGTAAGGCTAGCTACTAAGGGCGTCGGCTGTTCTAGGTTCTCGAGCTTTTGAAACTTAAGCAATTACATTCTCAGTCGCATGTTTAGAGAGGCAGGCTATTTCCAGTCGTTCAGATACGAAGAGGTTGTTTAATCATATTTTGTCAGAATGAGAAGTATGATTGTTAGATCTGAGCTTCCATGACCGACAAAAGACAGTAGTCAAATGATGAATTTCACCCTGCAGCACACGGTTTTAACTCAAGTTTTAGCACGATCTGTTGTGTACTAATATCTCTCATTCAAGTAAAAATCAGTCTGATTTTGCTTGTGGCGTACATTTCCAATAATTTGTTTAGTTTCATGTATTTAATGATAAAATTTTTTCTCCAGTTCGACGTTAAAAGACAAAATCGGCTACATGAGCAATGAGAGAAGATTTAATGACGGGTCTATTATTGCAAAACGTTATTTGATTTTTATTTTGTATTTTAACTCTAAATTCAGAACAAGTCAACTCCATTTATTTAATTTTTTTTTTTTATGATCAGTACTTCTTTTTTGGAAAGTTACTTATTCGGGAACTGAAGCACATTATCGAACTTCCAGCTAAATGGCTCACATTTTCTGGATTCGTCGTGAAAGACAGATGGGCAGATTCTTCTAAGTCGCCTTTGCCTTCATTTGGGATCCGAAAAGGCGTTCTGGTCATACAGGACTCCACAGAGTTTGCCTGCGGCGTCTTTAGTAGTAGACTCTGTCCGTCATTTCATTCGGGTTTTGGGCTTGGAATTTCGGGGCTTGGGCAGCTATAAAGCTATATAGATTTTGTTGCGGGGAAGTAGCGTTTTGCCCGACAAAAGTCTTGGCCTACTTAAAAAATTTCGCATGCGGCGCTCATTTTCATTCTGGCTGATATACAGTTTTGCAGGTATAGTGCTATGTTTCTTGTCTATTGTTTTTAACTGGTAAAGCTTTGCCTTACGGACATCTGCCAGCCGTATATTTTAAGATACTCACCTACCACGCACAACTAGGCTAAATATTCTTTGAGCCCAAGCTGACTTTGAAACATTTATTCAAACAATGTTTACAACGGATACGTCAGCTATGATTTTTCATCAGCGATATTTCGGCCCTTCTTGGCAAGGGTCCTCGTCAGGCTGTCAATCCTCTAGTTCAACTTCGGGGAAGGAAACAAACCTTCCTTCCCCGAAGTTGAACTAGAGGATTGACAGCCTGACGAGGACCCTTGCCAAGAAGGGCCGAAATATCGCTGATGAAAAATCATAGCTGACGTATCCGTTGTAAACATTGTTTGAATAAACATAACTAGGCTTCTAATCTTCAGTCTTCAGCTTGCAGTTATAACGAGTTTTATTATCACATATGAGACGAAAAGCTGGAACGCCCCCCCCCTCCCCCCCTCGAGTTTTGGCTAGCGACGCCCCTGGCTATACCTGTTTCCAACCCAAGAAATTTTGTTGGTCAGAGACGAAAAGCTGGAACGGGCGGCAGGCGCCCTGCCACCCTCCCCCCCCCCCCCATCGACTTTTGGCTAGCGACGCCCCTGGCTATACCTGTTTCCAACCCAAGAAATTTTGTTGGTCAGAGACCATGCGTTCAACGTGTAAAGCGTTGTCTTAATGAAACTCCTGAATTTATTTTTCCAAGGACTACTTCCCGGACCAGAAAACTTCTTCCTTTATTTATTTATACACCCTTTACAAGTTGTATCGTAGGGTATTGTTCTTTCCGGATTTGTTCGGCTTACATCAGAACGCGATCATACCATTTACCCCGTAATATTACAAAGCAGTTTTTTGTATCTCTATACTGATACAAACTCATTTTGCATTTTGAGGCGAAATTCACTGTCAAATCCGGAAAACTGGTATTGAGCTTACAATATTGGCAGATGAATTTGCACGGGATTCTATGGCTATGCAGAGTAGCGTGTGAGAGCGAAACAAACGTTGAAATATCCCACCGAAGGCGAAACCGATGTCTTCAGCAATCCTGCATCTTGAAGGCGGGGGAGAGGGTCCAGGGTGGTTCCGTTCCCGCGCGTGATGCGGCGTCTGCCTGACTTGGAGGTCTGAAGGAAGGCTTCGGATTCCCATCCCCTTGGTCCGCTTCCACCGTCCAATCCGCGAAGCTTCGGAATCTTGTCTGCAGCACTCGAGACTTACAAATAGCTATCGTTTCAGGGATTTTGACAATGCTGAGATTGCGTCTCGGTTTGAACCGTGGCCAGCAAGACGGGACGAACCCGGGGATCCTTAACGGCATAGCTGCGAGGTTAGACGACCCGGCACTAGCGTCGCTGACATCACTGTGCTTCCCTGCTGCCGGAATTCTGCCAGGGCGGTAAGTAGGCTATTTGAGTAAGTCTTTTTTTTTCAAACCGTCTAAGGGATTACTTTTCTACCTTCCAAATTTCAACCCGACTGGTCCACTCAATTGGTACCTAGACTTGCCACACGATTCCCCCCCCCCCTTCAACTCCCCCTACTGCGGCCGAGTGGTACGGATTCCAGGTCCCCCATCGTCCGACTCGCCCCATATTGGTCGGATCGGGTAAACAACTATTTTCAAGTCAGTCTGATCGGGTCCCTGATATGTCTTCCAAGTTTCTAGAATTCTAGACCCTCCCCGATCTCCCCCACAGTGACCGAATCCGGTCCGGTTACGTCAACGATGTATCTAGGACTTGTGCTTGTTCTTCCCACCAAGTCTCGTCCCGATCTCCCCACTCTAAGCGTATCCCAAGATAACCGTCCCTCCTTCCAGCTCCCCCAAAGTCACCGGATCCGGTCCGGATTTTGAAGTGCGTCGTCAGAGACACGGTTTCATTAAGACCCTACCACCCGTTCAAAGGTTCTAAATACCTCAAGATAAACGGATTCCCCCTCCCTCTACCCCCCCCCCCGTCACGATGGTTGGATCGTGGAAGTGACTATTTCCTACTTAATCTTAAAATTCTACATCTTAAAATTGCGATTGCTACATAGCACTTTGACGAAGGGCAATTTACTGTCAGGCCGACGGGCAAGTACCATAAAAAGCGAAAGATTTGGCTGATGTATGAATAGAAAGTGTGATTTGGCAGTTGGCTATTTTTATACTTCTGCAAATTTCTTCGTCATTCCTGCTAACATTCAGCCAACGATCAAAACACTTTAACAATAACTGTACATAATGCATGCTTACCAACAAAAGCTAAAGAAACCCCTTTAGTGTGAGTGCTCTTTTCTTTAACAGGGGACCACTTTAGTATTTTCACAAAGCTGAAAGTTGGTAGTAACTTTACTACAGAAGGTTCCTTAGTAGCCATTAATTATTTTGTAACTTAGGGTACTCATATTAAGCCTTTGTTTATACTAATAATCGCGATGATTAGCCCCTACAAATAATAACTTCGATCCGCTAATCTCATGAGCTTTAAAACCTGGTCCTGATGGTGCAATCCGTGATTGACCTTTTCCTGCTTTGCGACATTCTGAAAAGTTCCGACTAATCCGGTTGTAATTAGGGTCTTGAAGACCAGGCTAGGTCTTCAACTAGGACAACCGTAAGCGCAAGAACAATACCAAGACCAAGAATTTGCCCCTGGTCTTAAGACCAAGACCAGTATTGTCGGCATCGGTCTTGAACCTGGTCTTAAGACCAAAATTCAAGACTACATCTCTGCCCCTAAGTCAACTATCTCGATAGCTTTTAAAAAATATTTTTGTTTGACCCTTAATTTGAAACCCCTCCCCCACCCCTAAATATAGAGCTACAGAGCCCATCTTCGAACTTAACCTGTAATTTAACTCAAAGAGTCGTCGTGCCAGATTTGAACAAAATATATCAACCCCTTCGAGAGTTATCGTGCTAACAGACGGACAACTTTTGCGATGTCATAGATATTCCTCAGCTTACGTTTTGGGATCCCAAAAAAGATAAAGAAAAAAGCTTGCGGCAGTAGTCTGATCTTCCTCAGTGACAAGCAAAAATTAATCAGATAAAACGAGACAGAAGAAATATAATTGCAAGATAACATTTACCTTTTGAGAGCTCGTTTAAAAACTTTTCTTTCTTCAGATACTCTAATAGTTTCGGGCAATGAGTTCCATGAGTCAGATACCAGATACAGATACAGCACTACGGGAACTGGGTCTGCGTTTTGTCGTCTTTGCAGTTACCATGGTATTTGATACTACTGTTGCTTTACAAACACTACAGTTGCCAAATTCGAGACTGCAAAAGAAATACTTACATCTACTCACGTCACAAGGGCCAAACTTCTTTCCCATCAATTTGACAAAACACCTAGGCTCTTGTGTTGGTCATGATGAAAGTGAGATGACTTTTTCAGATAGCAGGGTCAGTTAAGTTCTTGGCCGTGGTCAGGGGCGTCAGTTAGGGGGAGGGGAGGCGGACTTTCCCCACCCAAAGGTCTTGACAAAGTGCTTCGGCCGACGAAAGTTCACTAGTTTGTTGGCGGTAAATAAAATATTGCATGCTTTTGTCAGGCGTCGGCTGACTCGTGGACACATCGGGTTCTTTTTACACGCAAGAAATCAAATTCTGCAAACACTTTTCGGGCAAAAGACAGAAGAAAGCGAATTCTGTGTGCTTTTGTCGGTCTTAGGGTGTCTCGTCGGAACATCGGCTTCTTTTAGTGCATAAGATATACAGAGGAAATACATTTTGTATGATTTTGTTGGGTGTTGGTCGACTCGTCGGCACATCGGTTTCTTTTAATACGTAAGAAATCAGATTTTGTAAACATATGTCAGGCGCACCCGGGAAGTTCAAGTCTCGTCGGCACATCAGGTTATTTATACGCGTAAGAAATCAAGTTCTGTACAGTCTTGTTGGGCTGTATGGTTTGTCGGGCGTCGGTATTCTCTCGGCATATCAGATTCTTTTTAGATGTAAGAAGGGCAAATCCCGAAATTTTTAGGTAGCGTCCGGCACATCTGTATACACGTAAGAAATAAAGTTCTTTACAGTCTTGTCGGGCAAAACACAGAAGAAATTGAATTCTGAATGCTTGTCGGGCGTTGGTATTCGTGCCGGCACATCGGGTTCTTTTTATACGTAAGATTTAACATTTGTCAGTCGCACACGGAAAGTGTGTCTCGTTGGCAGATCGGGATCTTATTACACGTAATAAATCAAATTCTGTAAAGTTTCAGTCGGCAAAACCCGAAAGTTTATGTTGTTGACAGATCGAGATTTTTCTACACAAGAAATCAAATGGCTGCAAAGTTTTGTCGGAAGAAGACTGAAAGTTGAAGTTTCGTCGGTTAATCGGGCTTTGGTTTTACATATAAGAAACCAAATTCTCCTGACTAGTTAACGTCTCATTGGCGAATCGGAATCTTTTTTCATACTTAAGAAATCAAATTGGATTCTTTCAACTTCTGTCTGGCGATCGCAACAAGACCAAAGGTTTCGACGGGATCCCACAAATTTTAATATTTGCTCCCCGACAATTCGGTCTTGTAGATATTCGGTTTTCAACAGACTTCTTAAACATTTTTACTTTTAAAATTTAAAAACAGATCAAGGCCAATGGTAATAATCGGAGAAGACCAAGTTCGTATTTGACTGTGCAAAACGGATACGCCAGCTGAGCTTCAAAAAGTACAGATATATTCTGATATCCGTTTTGCGCTGTCAAAGATTCAGATATGGATTCAGCATATGGCCTACGTCTTATCTCCTTCCTTCCTTACTTCTGCCCAACTTCTATTTTGGCCGGATTCCGGACAAACTACTTGTCTGGCAAAAAACCAAAGCGGTTTCAGCCAAATTCCGAGCGATCTATACATCCGGCGAGAAAATGATTGTCATATACGAATTCAGCATGTCTTCTTACCCACAAATTGAACATCTTATCAAATTTAAATAAAACTTTTACTTTTAACAAATTTTCCGGTTTTGGCCGGTGAGAAAATAATTTTCATATTCGCCCTAAATCGAACCTATAATCAACTTCATATTAAACTTTTACTTTTCACAAATTTTCTGGTTTTCGCCGGATTCCAGGTGAACTATTTGTCCGGCGAGAAAATAAATTTCATATTGGAATTCAGCATGTCTCCTTACCCCTTATTCAACCATCTCAGTAGCTATCCCCCTCCCCCCCCCCTCAAATATAGGGCTACAGAGCCCATCTTCGATCTCGACCTGTACTTTGACCCAAAGGATCCTCCCAACAAGTTTCATCAAAATATCTCAGTCCCCTCGAGAGTTATCGTGCGGACAGACGGACAACTTTTGCAATGTCATAGGTGTCTCTCCACTTACGTTTGGGATCCCAAAAAGGTGCTTCGCGCATTGGCGTTTCAACAAAATTTCGCCTACGGTGTATTTCCTAGTATTTTCTATTTGGAAGAACGATGCTTCTTTTAGTTGGCGTTTTAAGTTCGAAATCCTTGGGAGTTTGAAGCACATTAAAAGCTAGAGTTTGTGTGGCAGGTACGGATCAAAATTTTTCCGGAAAAAGACAGACTTAAAGCTTAGATTTTTATCAGATTGTAAAAAATTAAAGGAATAATCTCAACTGGACCTGATGCATTACAGTTAGTTTTGCAAAAGATTTCGGTGCATTTCGGCGCAAATTCTTGGTGGTTGAAAGAACCTGTATGATGGGTATAGTAAAAGTTTTCCGGAAAGAAGGCAGATTAAAGAAATTTCGCCTGCGGCGCTTTGTTTGACTTTTTCTTGGAACAGTTCTTGGTAGATTAACTTTTAGTGAAAGCTGATATGAAAAGCCGAACATGTAAATTTGAAAATATTAATTTATATTAAAAGAATGATCTCAGCTGATGCATTACATTTCTTTTTACACCAGTTATGTTCGGGGGCTGGCGGGAAATGTACAAGGGTGCCGATTCCGAAAAACATTCCTGGTTCATTTGGGGGCTGTAATAGGACATTACTAAACATTGAATTCTTCCGAAACCGGGGGTTGAGCGGACAAGTTCGACCAAACCAGAGGGAACGGGATTATGAACGTGGAGCTCCATGAACGTTTGAAATTATTTCTGAGAACATGACTGAGATGAGCAACCTCAAAGGTGTTTGGTTCAGGACTTTCGCGCCTCTAGCCGAACGGATCTAGATAGGTTGAAAAGATTTTTTTTTTTTTTTTTTTTTTACCGACCATATCGCACCAAATTGTCTGTGTCTATAAATTAAATGAAGTTTTGTTTTCTTTTTTTGTATGTCAGTCGACCTTGTGTCTCCGACTTCATCCTTCCGTTTTATTTTCTTAAAGAAACATTATCGTTAAACTTTCACGTTGGTCCTGTCCTGTTAAAAGGGCGTTTCAAGTTAAAAGATTGGATAAGGTGTGGTTAAGTGGTTGCATAAAGAATTAAAGAAATAAAGTATACTAGACTGCAGACAAATGCTGCATTAATTCTAAATTACTTCTCATGTAATCTTCTTTTTGTTCGCTACAAAATCTTTTAATTCACTTTTCTTCGTACGTGTGACTTTCAGCGACATGTCATCAGAAAGATTGACATGTATTGCCCTTTTTATTTGTTACATATTACAGGCTTGGCATTGCTACCCTCGTGCCCCAGATACTTGGCCAGAGTTTGCCTGTCTTTACCTAAGGAACTACCCACAGATATCGCTGAAGTCTACCATTCAGTATCTTCTTCCGCTGTGTTTTGCTGCGTATATACGTTTGTGAATATATTACAGTGGATTAAAGCTTTAAACCAAATCCGTCTTTTTGGATTTAGTGCCAGTTCCACACCTCAGAAGTGTGATAACAGATAACGCATGTCTGCCCCTCCTAGTGTTAAACCTTATGGGAATATATCTGTTATGACGCTTTTAAATGTGATGTTTCGAGACAAATCAGATTCCAGCACTTCGCAACAAAATAACGTCATATTATCATAACTTTTAATGCAAGGATGCGCATTGCGCAAACATGTCTTTTATTAGTAGTCAACTGATAGACAAAAATGCTCCTCAGCCGGGATTTGAACCCAGGACCATCTGCTTACAAGGCAGTCACTCTACCACTGAGCTACCGAGGGGCTTGTGAACAGAGTTCGCAAACCACTACAATAGTCTGGTAGAAGCCGGCCATAGGAACAGTGATCCCGCCCGAAGTCAATTTCATGTAATCAGTTCACATCCCCATGTCACGGAAATTAATAATATATTAATAAATATATTAAATAATTGGAATTGGTCACGGTACAAGTCCCTTGTGTAAAGTGCCATTCATATCATGTCTTATCTGTTACCAAAGTTCTGACAGTGCAGCAAACATGCCTGTGACACTATAAAAAGTTTGTCCGTATAAAGATTAAAGTTAACTGCAGTATTTGCCACCCACATTATTCATATTTCTACGCAGATAAGATTAATACCAAATAGAGATAAGATGAATCCGAGCAGCAAATACTGCAGTTAACTTTAATCTGTATACGGAGAAACTTTCTACAGTGGATCTCCTACTGAGATGCGAATCCCCCCGTCGTGCCTATGACTTCTCGAGTTATCTGGGGTCTATCCCCACTTTAAAAGGTTTCTCCGCGTAAAGATTAAAGTTAACTGCTGTGTTTGCTACTCGGATTCATCTTATCTCTGTTTGGTATCTTATCTGCGTTAGAGATAAGAATCATGTCAGTTAACTTTAATCTTTATATGGACAAACTTTTTACAGTGCTCCTCCCCCAAGAATGCTTTTCTAAGCTACTTCAAGTCACTTCGATCACCCTTGCTTTACCTTATCACGAAGGATTAACTGTATAGACTCTATAGAGCGTGCTCCACCCTACTTACCGTAGTTACTACGCATGACGGCTTTTTTCCGTCGGGGCTGGAACGATTTTTCTATTTTCCAGCAGGATATCACGCCACGGGCGAATCCGACCAATCAGGTTACAGAGATGCGTAGTTACTAGGCTTACTGCGCTCCCGAGCATGGTAAGCAAATAGTAACTATTAGTTACTATTCCAACAAGTTGGAACGGTCAGTGTAGAACTAAAAGTAACCTGCCCTTCTATTTACCTACGAATTCATCCGAGGGTTTGCACACAGTGAGTGTATATCAGACGTCCGCGTCTTGCGAAGAATCCACGGTTTGCTGTTAGCTAGTCAAAAGGCCTTCTACTAGCATGGTTTCTTCTTTCCTTCTTTACCTCGATTTCCACTAGATGACTTGTGGCTTAAAGTACGTATTGGCACCTGGCAGGTTGCATCTGTAATCTCTTAATTTAGAAATGGAAATAATTTAACGAAGAGAAATTACTAAAAAAAAAAATACTGTAGTATTTATGACTTTTCGCTGCGTTGAGTCAACTGTTCCGTACGATAAAAATGCGCTTCATTTGAGGCGGCAAAGCCGTTCCTCATGCGTGACAAAGTCAGTAATAACAAGAACAAATAACGAGTAAGAACAATGGTCTCTCGTCCATCCACCGACTAAAAATGTTGCGACAGCAATGAGCGGAGGTGGACCCATTTCTTGGTCGCCCGTATATACTCGTTGGTCTCCGACTCTCCGCCGTTACACACTTGAAGTCATTTACGAAGAAAACAACGTAGCCGCTAGCGAGGCGGATGTTCTGGCCTGTTCACACGGGAAGGAAACAGCGTTGATTTTGTTTGAGTAGACGCTGGCGTCGGATTAGTGAATATTAGTGATGCGAAAAACAAAAAGCGAACTTGACGATGGTCATTCATAATCGCTTTTGTTACACCATGACCATACGTATGAAGATTGAAATCCCTTGTGACATTCCTTTTTATGTCTCTCGGGAGAACCATACAATGCAAACCGGGATTTGAAGCACACTCACTGAAGTCATGACCCATTGAGTTTCAACATCTGTAGTATTAACTTTGTCAGACGAGTATAAACTAAGAGTAACGTAATTAAGGCTTTCGAGGATTACTAAAATTACCGAAATGGTAGAATAGCATGGAATAGTCAAAATATTACCAGTAGGTGAGTGTATATTTTGTATTTTTTCTTCTTTTTTTCCGAAATGTATAATTGTATACATTTCGATTTAGTGAGTTAGATTTCGATTCAGTAGTTAATTGAAAGACGATAGTTCACCTCAACTTGGTCTATCTCGTTTGTCTTTTAGTTCACTACTTACAAATAATTCGATGTCAACGGTGTATTTTCCCATTAAAGAAAGTCTTTGGTTTTCGTACCGAGGCCTTGCCACATGGGTTCTAGTTTGTCTAGGACCCACATAGAAGTCCTAGTTGTTTTTTTTTAATTCAATTCAAAATTGTTTCTGGTTAGTTTGTCAGAGTAGAAGCCTATTCCATCTGCGTAATATTTGTTCATTTCCACTTAGCCTATTAAACCTAAAACACGGCCTTTTTTTTTTAAAGAATCTGCCTGTTTTCATCTGATATTCTCATATGAGAGCAAATACCTGGAATGAAATTTATCTCTCCTTGTTCTGGATATTGACACCACTTAATTGAATTGACCCCGAAAAGATACAATTTACGTTACCATATATCTTACGTTACCTGTATACGGCCTTTGGGTTTTTGGGATCCCAAAACGTAAGTGGAGGGATACCTATGACATCGCAAAAGTTGTCCGTCTGTCCGTCCGTCCGTCCGTCCGTCTGTAAGCACGATAACTCTCGAAGGGAATGAGATATTTTGATGAAACTTGGTGAGAAGGTTCGTTGGGTCGTCGGACCAGTCAAGTTCGTAGATGGGCTTTGTAGCTCTACATTTAGGGGTGGGGGAGGGGATTGAAATTAAGGGACAAACAAAATATTTTGAAACAGCTAATGTGATAGTCGATTATGGGGTAAGAAGACATGCTGAACACGATGGTGAAAACCATTTTGTCATCGGACAAGTAGTTCGCCCGGAATCCGGCCAAAACCGGAAAGTTTGTTGAAAGTAAAAGTTTTATTTGAAGTTGATTAGATGTTCGATTTATGGGTAGGAAGACATGCTGAAGACGATGGTACAAACTATTTTCTCGATGGACAAGTATTTCGCCCGGAATCCGGCCCAAACCGGAAAGTTTGTTGAAAGTAAAAGTTTTATTTGAAGTTGATTAAATGTTCGATTTAGAGGTAGGGAGACATGCTGAAGACGATGGTGAAAACTATTTTCTCGACGGACAAGTATTTCGACCGGAATCCGGCCCAAACCGGAAAGCTTGTCAAAATTAAAAGTTTAATTTGGAGTTGATTGGATGTTCGATTTAGGGCAAGAAGACATGCTGAACACTTATGTGAAAACAAGTTTCTACCCGGACATGTAGTTCGTCCGGAATCCGGCCAAAACCGGAAAACTGTTGGAAGTCAAAGTTTTATTTCTAGTTGATTAGATAAGCGATTTAGGTGTAAGAAGAGATGCTGAGTCCCTGTGTGACAATCGTATTTTACCCGGACATATAGTTCGACCGGAATCCGGCTGGAATCTGAAAATTTGTTATAAGCTAAATTTCTATTTGAAGTAGATTAGATGTTCATTACTGGGGAAAGAAGATACCCTGATTTCGTCTTTGAGCTTTCTTTTTTCGCCGGACAAGTAGTTCTGGAGTTCGGCCGGAACCGGGAAATTGGCAGAAGTGGCAGGAAGTTTTCGTCAAAACAGATATGACTTATAGGGGTAAACACACATGCTGAATCCAAATCTGAACTTGGTTTTCTCAGGTGATTAGCTATTTGGCCTTAATCTGTTTCTGAATTTTAATTGTAAAAATGTTCAAGGAGTCTGGCGAAGACTGGATCTGGCTAAGACAAGACCCAGTTGTCTGGATCAGATATTGAATTTTTGGGATCCCATCGAAACCTTTGGTCTTGTTCAATAAGATATATATACAGTTTGTCGTACTTTTAGCTAAATTTGACGCATTTGTAAAATCTGCTTTGCACCAAATGGCAGTTTTTAGCTGGTCTGAATCAATGAGCCGGCAACCGCTGTTTCAGCGCCCGCCCAGCCCAGTGTGAACAGGCTTATCACTGCTGCCTCCATTCGATTTTTCTTCCTCAGTGGTTTACTGCGTTACACCTTCTCTGTAGAGGTAACGACTTTTGATGTCCCGGGTAAGATCCACCTCCGCTCGTTTGCGTCGGGAGTCGACTCGTCTCAGCTTGGTTGTGTGACAGATATAGGGAGACAGATATTTGTTCTTGGTAATAACTTGTCCGCCTCAGATCTGTAAGCGTAGCCTGAACGCATGGAACGCTCGACTCTACGCAGTGAAACGTCCAAAACAAAATTTAGACATTTCTCGTCGTGTTGCCAACTTTAATATCTAGATTCCAGGGAGTACGTATGCAACATGTCAGGTGCCAATACGCACTTTAAGAAACAAGACCAAAGGTTTCGCTGGGATCCCAGAAATCTAACATTTGATTCAAACAGTTGGGTCATGTCTTCGCCATTCCGTCTTCGTCAGATTCCTTGAATATTTGTTCTGTTAAAACAAAGTTCAAAACTGGATTCAGCATTTCTCCTTGCCCCGATACCGACTCTCTAATCGATCTCAGAAACAACTTCGAGCTTCAACCAAATTTCCAATTTCAGCCGAATTCGTGATGAACCTTTTGTCCAGCAAGAAACCTAAGTTCACATATGGATTCAGCGGACCTCCTTACCCCTCAATTAATATCTTATTAACTTAGAAAACATACATGTTTTTACCGTAATTCCAAACCCATCCTCTGCCTCTAAAGATAGGACTAAAAGACCCATCGACGAACTTAACCTGTACTTTACTACTGAATCCTCGTTGAACAACATCCTCGCTTGATATTTTCTCGTTTCAACATTAAATATAAACCACTTCGACCTTTGATTACACTAGATCTCTCCGACGTCACACAGAATAAACAAATTAACGATGGCATCTACGCATAGAGCTATACTAGTTTGTGAATAAAGGGGTAGGACTGCTAAACCCGAAACTGGTCGACAAGTTTTGTGTCCGGTTTTCGTCTGATTCCGGGTGAACTACTTGTCTTTCGCTAGAAAGTGACGCTTCCAACGGCTGTAGCCTATCCAAATTGAGTTAAACTAAGCGGCGCAGGCGAAATTTTTAAAATCTGCCTATCTCGAGAAAAAAAAACTGATCTATACCTACCATACAGATTCTAACTTTTAATTTGCTTCAAACCCCTAGAATTTCTCGCTTAAAGGGCCAACTAAATGAATTACCGTTCTTCCAAAAAGAGAATACTAGGAAATACACCGCAGGCGAAGTTTTGTAGAAACGCTTGGTGAGCAGAGCGCCTCTTTGCGATCCGAAATAAAACTGAGGCTAGCTGTGAAATCACAGATCTGTCCGTCAAAAAAAGTAGTGGCTATGCAGAAAAAAATAGGTACAAAGTAGAATTGTTCTGAATTTACTGCAAAAGAAGTAGTTTTCACTATAAAAAGACATTCTGTATACTGCGCATCGCCATTGCACTAGGTACCCTCATTTACTCTTCCTCATTATGACCACACCAAGACTCGACCAAGAAAAGAAAAAAGGATGTGCAGCCAGATCAGCAAAAAAGGGCAGTTTATGTGTACGAGACGATAAACGACCTACAAACAAAATAAGAACGGGTTTACCGAATCTTGACGACAAGGAACGGAATGGAACAAAAAAGTGTTTGACGTTGCATTAAAAAAAAAAAAAAAAGGTTTAAGGACGAGACTTAAACTTCCGGGACGGCCCGACAAGAGTTTGCGGAATTTGATTTATTACGTGTAAGATCCCGATCTGCCGACGAGACTTAAACTTTCCAATTGCACCCGAGTAATGTTTGCAGAATTTGATTTCTTACGTATAAAAAGAACCAGATGTGCCGACAAGAATACCTACGCCCAACAAAATCATTCAGAATTCGATTTACTCTGTGTAAACAGAAGCAGATGTACCGACGAAACTTCAACTTTCAGGATGCGCCCGATAAGCATTTATGGAATTAGATTTCTTACATGAAAAAGAACCTGATGTGCAAACGAGAAGACCGACAAAACCATACAGCAGTTGATGTCTTCTGTCTTGTGACCGACAAGACTGTACAGATCTTGATTTCTTACGAATAAAAGGAACCCTATGTGCCGACTACACCCGACAAATGCATACAAAACTGTGTTTCCTTTGTATTTCTTTTTTGGTTTCTTTACAAATACGTGCAGACAATAGCTAATTAGGTACTGAAACGTGCCGACAAAACCTGACCCTTCTACAAAATGTGCCGGCAAAAGTTTTCCGTATACTTTAGCTGCTCGTGCGTAAAGCTTTTACCGGCGCATCGCGCTGGTACTTGCTGGTACTGGTGCTGGTACTTGCGAGTCGTATATTACGATCCGGGAGTCGTTGAAATGAGGGGTCTCACCCCACCTGGCCTGATTGCTTCGAGCCACCCCTGATTGTGACAAGGTAAATATGACCTAGGGTATAGACTGGTTGTCTATGAGAGTAAGATGTTCTGTCATTTTATCAATGCTGAAACAACTAGCTTTTGGAAAGCAAGGGTAGTAGGATGTTGTTTCAGTTGACAAGCTATATTTTGAGTGGTAATCTGATTGTGACAAAGTATGACCTAGGTCCTAGCAAGAATAAATAAGGGAGATAAGAATAAATAATAATAAATAATAAATAAGAATAAATAATTTATTCTTGGTCCTAGGGCATAGACTGGTTGTCTAAGAGAGTAAAATGTTCTGTCATTTGTCAACATATAGTTTGACAATATATATAGTTTTTAAGTATTTTTTGTGTGTGTTTTTTACTGAAACTATTTCTTTTAATTTTTGTTTGTAGGCCAGCTTCTACTTTTCAGTATTTGAGGAAAAGTACTCGATGAATTCAGTATTTGAGGAAAAGTGCTCGATGAAGATCTGTGGAGGCTGTTACGGCTTCGTATCAACCTGTCTTGAAGATGATACGCGGTCGTAACAACCTCCACAAAAATAAATTTCATAGGATAACTTCCTATTGGACATAGGAAGATATGCGTTGCATACCTGTTCGAGAAAAGTTATGGAAGGTTAACTTTAGACATCTAGCTTGATATCGGAAAATAACACCGAGACGCAGGCGCGTCCCGAGCCTTTCCTCATTGGGGGGGGGGGGGGCACACCTGATAAAAATTGACCGAATCGGTACCTGATTTTTCCTGAATTTATTGTAAAAAAAAAAATGTATATACACAGCGAGCTTCCTTCCTTCCTTCATGAACCTACAACGTAAAAAGTTGCAGAGTATATACAAACAAGTCTAAAGAAAAAAATTGGGCGTTTTCACGCTTTGCCGCTTGTCTTTTTCGTGAATACGCCATCACCTTTTACGAAATTTTTTAATCCGCCTTATTTTTCGGCAACGTTCAACTACTTCCCATGCAAATTCTAGCTTTTACCATAGTTTAAGCCCCCAAAATTCCAAGCCTCAAACTCCAACTAAATGAGACAACCTTTGTCTAACTAGTGAAGACTGTGAAATGCGCCGCAGGCGAAATTTTGTGGGAACACTGATGATAAAAGTAACTTTTAGCGATCCCAAGATTACCTACTAAACTCAGAGCTGTCTGGGGAACGAAAGGGGCGATATAGGGTAGAGTGGATACGTCGGAATTTACAGCAAACAAAAGTAGGCTAGTTTTCACGTCAAGAGGCGAGCTTATTCCTGAAGTACTGCAATGCTAAGCAGTAAAAAAATGAGCAGCAACCAGCTGAAGCTACCGTAAATAGTAAAGAACGAGAGCTAAATAAATTCCACTTAAATTACCGAACTCGGTAACTGATTTGAAGCAATGAATTCGTAGTATACCGAATAACTAACTAAAAAAATAAGGAACAGATCGAGAGCGGTATTACAACCGACTTTCGTAACGGATTAAAACTCTTGTTAGAACCACCTGAAACAACCGACATCGGCAAGTCTAGTAATAGAAAAGGACTAAAGAAAAATCCGGTGAATTACCGTTTTCGGGAATGAATCAGCACCAAATGAATCTCACCGAATTTAATTATGAAATGGACTGACCGAATTACCGAATTCGGTAGAGAATGAGACCAAATAAATAGGTTAAATTGCCGAATTTACTCAGGGACGGACCGAATGCGGCGAAATCGATACAGACTGAACAAAAGTTGGATGCATTATCGTATTCGATCAAGAATCAGAACCAAACGAATCTGACTAATGACCGAATTATGAAATGGACTGACCGAATTCGGTAGAGAATGTGACCAAATAAACAGGTTAAATCACCGAATTTACGCAGGGACGGACCGAATGCGGCGGGATCGATGCAGAATGAACAAAAGTCGGATGAGTTATCGTATTCGGTTACAAATCAGAACCAAATGAATCTAATTAATGACCGAATTATAAAATGGACTGACCGAATGCGACCGAGTTACCGAATTCGGTAAAAAATGAGACCAGAGAAGTTAAAGCACCGAATCTACGCAAGGACGGACCGAATGTGGCGAAATCGATGCGGACTGAACAAAAGTTGGATGAATTATTGAATTCCGTCACGAATCAGAACCAAATGAATCTGATTAATGACCAAATTGTGAAATGGACTGACCGAATGCGATGGAACATATACGGACTTAAGAAGTCCGGTGAATTACGGAATTCGCTAACGAATGAGACCAAAGAAACAGGTTAAATCACCGAATTTACGAAGGGACAGACCGAATTCAGTGAAATCGATGCGGAGTGAACAAAAGTTGGATGAATTATCAGATTCGATAAAGAAAGGGGAACCAATAAACACGTTAAATCACCCAATTTGGAAATGCGGGGACAAACGATTTTATGAAAAGGGCATCACGGCTTTGTCGCGATGCCCATATTGACCGAGTTTTTCGCCGAATGCCCAAAATGTGGGGGGGGGGGCGCTCCCCCCCCCCCCCTCGGGACGCACCTGCAGGCAGGTAGTAGCCAACCACTAGTAGTTTCCCTCTTTCCTAAATCGTGCCATTTTACGTTTTCACACATAATCCGAAATCCAACACTACTATTAATTGGGGCTTAGCTATCTGCTATATGCCTTCAGAGTTCAGCGTGATGTCGTCTCTCTACACAAAGTCGAATAAACGCAATCAATGGCTTTGCTCTGCGCCCTCATATTACATCTTGTGTCTCAAATTTACGGTTATAGTGCCTGGTTCCAAAACACGTTTCTCGTATCAAACTGCTATCGAACGACAGCGACGCAATACCGAAAGTGCCCGATTCTACTTACGATAGTTGCTCGTCAAGTCCAAAAGTAATAAATTTAGAGTCGTCGATACTTCTCACCACTGTCGATAGTTCGTATCGAGAGATCAATGACCTTGTTTTGTTGAGCAGTGGCCTCTGATAATGGCGGAAGACAGAAACAACATGACATGGTTCATGGCAAGAGAAGAAACAGAAGTGAGTTAGGAATCAGTTGTGGATAAAGTAAGTTCATCTCATTTGTAGGGAATTATTTATAGAGAGAGAACCTCAGTACAGTAAGTGATCCTGAAATGGTGGGAGAAAATTAGGCTTAAATCTTTACTAATAAAGAGCTTAGGTCTAGGCTATTTTGCCAGCCTATCCCACCTATTAATATGTAGCCTAGGCTAGGATACCAAACCAGTAACTGCTGGAGAGTCAAGAATATTTTTTCTTTTGATAGTCCAGTGATAACCCTGCTCAAAATCTCAAATGCTGAGGCTTTGCTTTGGCAGGCCCGATGAGAAATTTTAGCCGGTGTAATTTATATGACAGCTCCATCCATAAAGCTGTTTGTTGGAACAAATTATGGTGGAAAGGAGTATCACAGGGTGTCCAACCTCTGACAAGATTTCAAATTTCCAGATAAGTTCCTTCAGAATAATTTATCTGGCTTAAAAGTGAATCACTAAATATGACAAACATATTAGATTGAAATTAATTGAATGGTTTGCATATTGGATAAATAGATATTGCTTCAATATTTCTATTTACAAATATTTTTCTTTTCGAACAAGATCCCTTCATTCTAACCTTAGTCCTTTCCTGGATTGACTATAAAATGATGAAAAAGGTAGAGTTAGCGAAGTCAATGGCCAGAAAATCCCTTTACGAAGCAGCTTCAAAACATATGAAAAGGCACAGAATTTGAACATTTTCGGACACATGACTGTTCAAAAAAGTCATATTTTGTCATATTTTTCAGCATGTACATTTCATTTTAACACTTTCTCAGCAAAAACCAAGGTAGTGCAGTCTAGTACACTAGCCCCATTTCAGGCACGGTGCTGAAATGTCTAGCACCATGCCTGGGTGCTAGACGTTTAAGCACTGTACCTTGGATTTCATGTATGGTGCATGGATTTCAGTATACAGTGCATACAGAAAAAACACAGTTTCTGTCATCACAACTGAGCACCGGCTCGGACAGGGCTGAAATTACTACTATGCATTAGAGAAATCAAAGACAATCCTTTATATATTTTTCACAACAAAAACAAAAGGGCTCTAATGATGATGGAGATGAAAAACCTAACAGCACCCTATCTATTTTCCATGTATTTTCCCTATCTATTCCCCAAGAGCCAATATTCTGGTTGGCTGCTAGGTAGAAAAAGCTGAGGCACAGGACACTTTGCATGCAAAACCCTTGACTATGTAAAAAAGGAAAGGAGGTTTTTCACATCTGTCATTAGCCAAGCCCTTTTGCTTTTGTTATGAAAAATATATAAAGGATTGTCTTTGATTTCTCTAATTCATGGTAGTAATTTCAGCCCTGTCGAGCTGGTGCTCAGTTGTTATGACAGAAACTGTGTTTTTGATGTATGCACTGTATAGTGAAATCCATGCACCATACATTAAATCCAAGGTACAGTGCTTGAACGTCTAGCACCCAGGCATGGTGCTAGACGTTTGAGCACCGTGCCTGAAAAGGGGCTAGTGTACTAGACTGAGGTAGTGTGAGAACGAGGTCAGGTTATCCTCCTGTACTTGACAACAAGAATCTTGGCTTAGGTATGGGGAGTTTATCTGTAAATTTAACTGGAAATACCAAATCTGGAACCTATCTATAATAAAAATAGCACATTCTCGGTAAGAAAACCACTTGATCCAACAAACAAGTTAAGAAATCTTATATCAGATTCCACATCCTAGATCTTCCAACCTCTAATGTGCTTGTTTTGGGCTAATAAAAGAATGTGGTTTATAAGAGATTATTATTAATAAGGACTGCAGTTGAGAATTGCAGTCCTAACCAGTTTATAAATAGAACTCCTGACCCTATCCCAAGCAAGTTGGAAGTCTGTAGAGTTAAGAGTGAAGAGGAAAAAAAGTGTTTTGTACCTATATCCGGATTATATGTATGTGTTAAACAGAATACAGTGGAAATATTACAAACCCCGTACATATCCAAAGAGTTGCATATTTTTGCACTGCTCAATACTACCAAGACCTTGTCAGCCTAAGGGCTCATATTGAAAGAACAAACAAACAAACAACCATTTGTTCTACTTGCTTGAAAGCTTGATTTGGACATGTCAGAATCAGGTAAAAAACCAAATAGTGCAAGCTAATCTTGCCCTAAGTATAATCTAGTAAAGTAGGCCTACTACTGATCTGAGTGATGTTGAGAAATCAACCAACCAGAATTAGGTCGGGTTTTGGTTTCTGAATAGTGTATATACCCAATGCCTTATTTCTGAAGAGTATTGAAATTTCATCGGCAATTCGACTATCATTTTTAAGAATCTCATCAACGCGACGTTCCAGTCCCTTGCTCTACCCCCCCCCCCCCAAAAAAAAAGAAAAAAAATTCAAGGGTCGTTTTCTGATTTTTTTTTTTACGAATCATTAATATTTGATTGGGTTACATGCGGTAACCAGCGTTTTATATAGTCGGTCCAAACTGTAAATATACCCTACATTTGTGATAGACTAGTATTTTGGCCTTTGTTTCACCATTCTCAGAAACTGTACTGTCTGCAATTATATAACCATAACAAACATAGACTACCTCTGCTGTAAAGTTCACAAGTAAACCTTGTGTCATGTGCTATGCCAGTCATACGCCAAGTGCAAGAGTATCGCTTGCTGCTGGAAATACCTAAGTGCATGCAGACATGATCTTAGATTTGTAAAAAAAATCAACTTACTTCTATTAATTTATTTGATTATCTCATTTTGCTTTTCCTCAGTCTGATCCTGTTGGAAACATTGCCTTTAACAGTGGGCGATGCCTATTAGGACACTTGGAATGATGGAACATACTGGAGCCACTTTCCCTAGCCTATGAAGATTAGGCCTACCTAAAAGTGAAACAACAAAATTCTAGTAAACTTATGTCAAATTTTGTTTTACCACAACTACACTGAAACATCGCCTATCTTTACAGTTACATGGTAGTGCTGTGTTTCAACAGTAGGTTCTATGCAAGATGATGATTTGCTGTTAGATTTGGCCCTAAAGTAGCTAGCAAACATGTTTTTTTTTTACTTCATACTTTTCAGTAATCTACTTTTCTTTCAACTTTGATGGCCAAGCATAGGGTATAGGCTACCTGTAATTTTATTTACATAGTAAAAATTAGTAAATAAATAACATAGTTGAATGTCGTCTTCAAGAGGATTGAAATCATTTCTGTTTTACAGACCCAGAAAAGATGAATAGCATTGATTTAATGTCATCTCATATGATCTCATACAGGTTTAAAATTATTTTATTGTCTGAAAGTAAACTTTATAAAATTCATAGATAAAATTCAGGCAGCATGTGTGTTTCTTACTCGGAGCATAGCCAACAGAATTAATTTGTTTTGAACTCCGGTGGCCTGTTATGTCGGCACCTCAAGGCACCCTTGTTGTTGACACAGTGCGTATCAGGCAGCTCTGTAGTATGTGATGTCCTGTTCTGATGGATGCAGCAGACCAAAAACTTGTTGATTTTGTAGTTTAGGCAGTCAGGAAACTGGCTTTTCAAAGATTTTTCGCCTCTATTCCGTGGCTGTATCGCCTTTAAGGTGTAGTGTGTGTTCCTTGTTTTTGGTTTGTCTGTCCTTTGCCTTGGTTGATTGGTTGTGTTTGTAAATGATGTATCTTTGTTCATTTCAGGCTGCCGTAAGCTACAAAGCTGCCAGTTCGAAGTGACATTTACCCAGTTTGTATTGTACTAGTCACCCAATGTTGCGCGATATAATGAGTGATACTCAGCAGTATTGTTTGAAGTGGAATAATTACACAGACAATGTGTTGTCCGCATTTGAGCTTCTCCGGGACCAAGAGGAGTTTGTGGATGTGACTCTATCATGTGAAGGGAGTCAGGTGAAAGCCCATAAAGTCGTGCTGTCAGCATGCTCTGCCTATTTCCAGAAAATCCTGAAAGTAAGTGGAACTTCCTTGTATACCTTGTCAAGGACGAGTATCACCCCCATCCCTCCGACTAATAACTTCATGTCGGAAGCTACTTTTCGGCTTTTGTGTACGATTTGTTCGGAGTGCAGAGTAAAGGGTTTGGTGAGAGGAAAGTTGGTAGTATAGTAAATAGTGGCAATGAAATAAGGTCTTTGCTGGTAAGCCTCTACTTTTACTTCAGGAAATACAACAAACAGCATAGGTTGTACGAAGAAAGGGGTTGCACTTGAATCGTGAAATGCTTAGTGGCGACCGGTCACGCGTCATCAGATCGCTGAAACAATCAATAATGATTTATCAGTTGAGTAATTCTTTTGCAAATGAAATTTGTGAATCTCTCCCTGGCATCAATGGTTATCACTAGGTACCAAGAATGTACCAAGAAGACAGCGGTAGTCTAGCAAACCAGAAAATTCGTGATCGACTCTGAACTAAAACCACTGCTCTACTGGAAATTTATACGGCTGTCTTATTCACTTCCGAAAAACCTTCTGCTCGTAGTGTCAGCATATAGCGATCGTAAGGGCCATCCGCTGTCAGTCTTCGACTCTCCTTGGTCTGCCTAAATTTTTCTACAAGCTAGGACTAGAAAATAAGCATGATGATGAAGCTTGACAGACGTTTGAATGACCCGACCAAATACTCATAAAAACTTGCACATGCGGTCATACGTGGGGGGCAGAAATGGCGAAATTGCAGTCCGATTTCATTAAAACTTTGACGTTTTTGGGAAGTGATGTAGGAGCCATATGCGGTAGATGCCATATACAAGTCTAAACCTCTTCTATCCGCGGTGGGGGTGGGTGGGGACTTGGAGGGTGGGAAGAATATATGAAACGGCTGGGGGACCAAACGGATTTAGTGTAACACTTGGACGATACGAAGATCATGGGACCTATATAGGCTTTTCTATTTTGAGACCTGGCCCTGATCCAAGCTTTGTGTTGGTGGGGGGGAGGGGGGGATACCATTGGTGGAAATTTAAACTTTAAAGTCACTGAGTAAAGTGGACGATTCAGCCAAAAAAGGCAGTTAGTGAGTGCAAACAAACAAATGACCCAAGAATAAAACAAGGTTGCCGGTCCGTACGGACAAGGAACGAAACGCGACTAAAAAGTGCATGTCAGTTCTTTTATCCCAAAAGTTTTCCTGACTTACCGACAAGACTTTTCTGGTCACGACATACAAGTCTTAGCTCAAGTCCAACAAGATTGGACTCGGACCTTGTCTCACAGGAAAAGGTTTTGTCTACTCCAGAAGAAAACGGGACTAAAAGAGTGTTCCCGTTATACCGACAAGACATTTACGGGTCACCGCATCGAAAAGTGAAAAAAGCCGACAAAGGTTTTTCAGGGGGCTGTAACCAGTGAACGAATTGGATAATTTAAATCTGCCGGAGAAGATTTTCATATGATCGGCTATTCCGACAAAGCTTTCGTCGATTCCAGAAACGGAACGGACGTTTGTCGGTGCTTCTGATTTACCGAGAAGGCTTTTTCTTATCTTCGGAGTGCAGAAGGATCACACAGATGTGTGTCTTTCATGGAAGCTTATGGTAGCCTACTGTAAAAAAAAAATTCCTGATTCACCCACAGAGCTCTTGTCGGTACCAGAAAGGGAATCTACGCCAGTTTCTCGAAAGAAAATCTTCTTGACAGCCTGACAGAAATTGCGATCGCCATGTGGCACTTGGCCGAAAAAAGGGAATTTTCATCCCGCCCGCAACGTCTCGTCAAGGCCCAATATGCATCGGCCTCCTAGTATTTGAAATGCCAGTAGCGAAACTGGGGGGGGGGGGGGGGGGGGTAGCCCCCAGACGCAAATTCTTGTCGGTGGTCACCGACAAACACTTCCTTCATTCCGTTTCCGGTATTGCAAATGCTTTGTCAGTAAATCAGAAAATCTTCTTGGTCGCAGGAGATGACGCCGATTTACCGACAAGAAGTTTTTTGATCTACTGAAAGAGTCATTGTCTCAGATGTTTCCATGTCAAGTCCGGATTGGATCCGATACGGGGGGGGGGGGGGGGGGGGGCACCGGAAAACTTGTTCGTTTAGAGTCGAGGGATTGGGATGGAACTTGGTGAGGAGAACAAGGATTAGGCCTAGATACGTAACTTACGGAGCCAGATCGTATCAGAGCTATGTGCTGGAATTCGGGTGAATATTTCCAGATGTGCTAAGAAGATGAAACTTTGAAGGCATATTAGTGACCTGACCTAATTGACTTCAGAACCCGACATAATACTCCAGGAAAAGTTCCGTTCCTGGATCTGACCATTTGGGGGAGTGACGGTAGGTGAATACGGAAATTGACTTCCGTAAGTTGGGAACGGGTGGTCTGATTAGAGTGAAACTTAATGGGTGATAAGAACTAGACCTACGTTGCCGGGGCAACGTGAAGCGTTGCGGCAACCTTTGTCCGGCTTAGCCGACTAAAGTGTTGCGAGAGCAACACTTTGGTCTTGTTTCTTTGCTGTCAGTTAAATGCTGAAGTTGTCAATGGTAGACATCGTGACGGATGAAAACTTGGAACAATATCTTACATAATTTAGATGGTATTATAAAGCTATCCCCTAACTTTTCAGGATTAAAATACCATAGATGGCGCTATTAATTATTACGAAACTACCTCATGTTTTACAATATAGTTTAAAACCGTTACAGTTAATCTAGGTTACAGCGATAGACCATTGATGCAAACTTGCTTACCGTCAGATTTAGAAATGAAATACAATGTGCACCAATTTCCACAAATTTCTAGCCACTCGTGAACCGATTCTTACTTACAAGTCCCTCCCCCGTGATAGACATCAAGTTCACCGGAAACAAATAATGGACACACCAGCTGGCAAAAGTTGGAAACCCCTCACCGCTGAAGATGATCAAACCGGCGTTGTAAAAACAACTAAATTGACTTTGCAGTCAGTTGAACTTTATCCTTTTCAGTCGTAGACATCGTGACGGATGAAAACTTGGAACAATATCTTATAAAAATCTAATTGGTATTATCAAGCTATCCGTAACTTTTCAGGATTAAAATACAATAGATGACACTATTAATTATTATGAAACTACCTCATTGTTTTACATTTTCGTTTGTATCCGTTGCGTAGACAGTTAATTCTAGGTTAAAGCGGCAGACCATCGACACAAACTTTCTTACCGTCAGATTTATAGAAATCGAATACAGTGTGCACCCATTTGCACAAATTTTTAGCTCCTAGTGAACCGATCCCTACTTACAAGTCCCTCTCCCGTGATAGACATCAAGCTCACCGAAAACAAATAATGGGTACACCAAGTAGCAAAAGTCCCCTACATGTCTCACTACTGGTATCGCCTATTTTTGGTTTCAGTGTGTACCTTACTACTGAAGTTGTCAACCCCTTGAAATTTTCAAACTGGTGTATCTCTAATGAAGGAATTTTTGTACCAAAAAATGGATGACATATACTTTGATCAGCTCATCAATGGCTATCGATTGCCGTCGAAAAAAAAAATCTACCTGTCTTAGTTCAAAAGTTGACTTTTTTTGCCGTAGGCCAACTTTCTAAAGTCACCACTTAGAAAGGAACAAAGGACAAGCTCTAGTTTCTTTAGCAATGAGAGAACTTTAAAAGTTTAAGAGGCACGTCTGATACCATTTCTCTGCCGCAAACCCAAGTGCAAAAAACGAATGATAAACTCAGCTAAAATCGCGAACAGAAATGGATAGAAACAGTAGATGGCACCACTTTCGGACCCGTGGGAAAACGCCACTTTTTTGTTTTTGTAGATTTTTCTATTAATCACTCAAAGAAGATGTGTTGGCTGTGGGGCCAGGTAACTGCCGCATATATTTAACACTTACCGATTTTAGTCCATCTTCAATTTGAAACTGGTGCCTGCCTGCTTGTGTGTTTGAACGGAGCTTTCCACTCGAAAGCAGAAACATGATTGGATGAAACGAAAGGTTGGCTGCACAACTTCAGATAGTCCTCTCTGACAGGGGCTGTATAACTCCACTTCACTTCACACACCGTAGGCTCTGGCTCGAGGACAAGCAAAATCCATCCTTTTTGGACCCAGGCAAGAGTTATACGGAGCTTTGCAAAATGTAATGTCATATTCATCAATCCGGCCTAAGGTCCACACTTTCCGTAAAAACCGCACAGGTTAGACCCTTACCAGTTACCAGGAATAAAATGAAATCGGAGTGCTAGGAAAAAAAAACGAAGACTAAACCAAAGTGTTGCTCTCGCAACACAATTGATGACCTAGACATGCAAACTATGCGTCCCAGCATGTGACGTGACCTATAATTTGTTATTTGATGTTCGGACTGGATCCGGCCAAGGTAAGGGGGGCTGGAACCGGAAATGTGCAGATAGGCTGTGCTCCAGTTCCAGTCAAACTTGATGGACGGGAAGAGGAGATGTCAGAGGTGCGAGTTTCCTGTTGTCACAGTAGGGGGAGTTGGAGGAGGACTCCCGGAAATTTTGTGGCTCGCATAGGGGTCAAACGAGCAGCGAGTTAAACGAAACTTGGAATGTATAGAGAGCATATGCCTAGATAACGATTTTAGGGTTCGAACCGGATTCGACCACGGGGGAGGGTGGGGGGGTATTAAAAAATGCTCAGATTCGATTGAAACTTGATAGGTGGTAAGAGAAGATTGTTTAGATGATCCATTATTGAGTCGCGACCCAGATTCAGCAGCGGTAAGGAGAGTTGGAGGGAGGTACCGGAAATTGTGTCGCAAATCTAAGGGATCAGCTAGTGGATATATTGGGCTGACATTTGTAAGTTAAACAGTCATTTGCTGCAGATGATCCGAAATGCTCAGACTTGAGTGAAACGACATATCCTATTTCTAGGTCTGAACCCCAGTTTTGGATGGCGGGTGTATTTTGTGATGTTCTGTCGAGTTCCGGCTACCCCCCCCCCCGGCATAAAAGAAAAAACAATCCCAAAAGAATCTCCTATGTCCCAAATAATCCATACGCCACGGATAGTACAAGGGATTAGCTGGGTACCCAGATTAGCTCATGTACCTACTGACGGATACATAAGAGTAGGATAACTGGAAGCATTATCCAGTAACAAGTGTAAGAATAAGCTTGTGCGTGCACAAAGGGTATGTGTATGTGAAGCAAAAAGTGCTGTTAGGATGTGTTCTAAGTTTTGAACAAGGGAGGGGAGTGTAAAGCGGAGGTGAAGGTTGATGGTGACAGAATAATTGCTGAAGGGAACGAACACACGCATTCACCTCAAGCTGTTGTCAGTGAGGTGTTAAAAGTGAAAGTGAAAGTGAAAGGTCAAATCAAAACCCGTGCCACTCAGTGTAACGATTCCCCCCAAAAAATCCTTTTCCAATTCCTTCCCTTCTTGGCGGTGCCGTTAGTTTTTGGGATCCCAAAACGTAAGTGTGGGGGTATACCTATGACATCGCAAAAGTTGTCCGTCCGTCTGTTAGCACGATAACTCTCGAAAGGGTTGACATATTTTGTTCAAATTTTGCACGACCATGTTAAATATTTTGGATTCGTATTAAATGTAAAGGATATTGGGGGGGGGGGGGGCGGGGGGTTCTCGCCTAGACTCCGTTCTACCTATTTTCTTGTACCACCTACCCGTAACAAGTGCCTTATGAGCTCGTAGCTCTTTTTTTTTACTTAGAATTTGACAGTCAAAATTCGCAAAATCTATGACACATGCCAGGCCAATGACAAGCATGTTAATTCTGGTTTTAGGCCTGTGTCCAAACGTTCGTCACTGTTCATTGTGGTGTCCTTACCTAACTAACATGTCGACAGATTTTTATCTGGTGTTTTTATATAATAATGTGTTGCGACGTTTGGTCACTTGACCAAGGGTTAGTTAAGTATCGGGGAAGGAAGGAAAAAAAATGCCGGATTCTAATGCCCTGTGCACCTATACTTGGATCCCAGAAAAGGAATACCTATTAAATCGTAGATTCGTCTGTCTGTTCTTCTTGCCTGTGACGATAACTTCCGAGTGGGATATCCGGATGGAAGTGGGTGTATGACGTTTAGTCAATGACGAGGTCGAGCTCGTATGTTTGCTTTGTTCCTCAACGATTAGGGGTTGAAAGGTAGGGAAAGTGGTCAATCCATCACCACCATCGTCCCCGACTACCCTCACTCGTCAGCTAGTGGTATTGAAGTCAGGGCTGGCGTGTTTGGTAAACTTCCCACCCCTCAAGCATCAAGTGCCGTCAAGATAAAATAGATCATTTTCCTCCTAGGAAAACCCATGCCAGCATCCTATCATCATTCTAAAGGATGTCCCAGCTGCAGATCTCAATTCATTGGTACATTTTATGTACCATGGACAAGTCATGGTTGAGCAGGAAAGGATACCCAGGTTACTCAGTACTGCCCAGCTTCTGCAAGTCAGAGGCCTCTGTGATGTCAGAAGCGTTCATAACCTGGTAAGAATAGTCTTTAATCGAGTTTCTGTTTCCCATTCCTAGCGGAATCATCCTTTTGGACCCCAGACAATGACGTCATACACAGAATTTGCCTGTCTGTCTGTGAGATACATTGATTTGTCTTGGCACAGGGCCAGTATTGAGGTCCGCAGACGGAATTTATACCCGAACACTTAAGTTCGACAGGTGTATGGACTTAGGGAAGGGATATACATCGTGCCCGAACAGACTAGAGGATTGGCTTTAGAGAAACAGACATAACTAATTAAGTAAGTATTTTATTTATGACCAGCCATTTTGAAAAAGCTAAGTAAATGAAAATATGCTGATACCCGAATTTATCTTTATTTTTCGCCCTGGATAGACAGTTCTCTCCTCTTGTATTTTGATATTATAAGCTGCGAGTACGGTTTACTAGGGTAGAATTTCGTACAGAGTAGAATTTCAGCTTCTTGTGTCGCCTGAAAAAGGTCTCACTTGAAGGCTCGGAAGACCGTGCCCACAAGCAACAACTAGCCGATGGCGGTTTTACATGCTGTCCAAGCTGGTATGATGAACTGTCTCAGCTTGGTACGACGAACCGTCTCAGCTTGGTACGACGAACTCGATAAATGTTACAGTCTATAGGCTGGTAAAAAGAGAACTATAAAATGATTATCTTGTTATTACTCCCAGATCGTTCAGTCAAGTAGTTGGCACGGATCAAATAGGCAAATCTTGTTAAAATGGTTAAAATACGAAACGTTAACGGTAGTCTAAGGCGTGTTCTCGCCGTTCCCCGAGGGCTCCTCGGGGAATCGAAGGGAATGGCGAGGATAGAGGGAGTAAATCCACGCGGACTCCGCGTACAGAAAACAGCGAGAACACGAGGAATGCTTTCAAAACGGATTTTGTTAGAAAAAAAAAATATGCAGTTGACGAAACTAGTCTGGATCCACTTTATTTTTGGTTTTGTTTACTCTGATCGTTTTTAATTAATTTTACATTGCACCAACACCAGCAAAAATTAATTGTCCTAAGAATCTGAAAGTCCTTTTTGATGATAGTGACGATAATCGGAGCATTCCCCGTCCCTGGGGACTCACGAGAATACGGGGAGTGAGTCCCGGGACAAAACAAAAACACGGGGACTCGTCAAGTGGAGTCCTCGGGGGCCGGCGAGAATACGCCTCTAGTCTATTGATTTTGTCTTCGTTAGCTAACGGCCGAGCCTGCAAGGGGATATTATGCGAAAGAACTAATATGTAGGAGAGTTGTAAGTACTGATGTTATCCGTGCAAATCCCAGGATGACCAGAATCATCCTGTTGGCTCTCAGTGGCCAGTTTGGAAATTGGAATGTTTTGTTTCTAACACAATGATAGGTAATTTACTGGTGCTTGCACAGTATAAAGGTCCCAAAATCAAGTTAGTATTTACCTTTAGTATCTCGCCTCAATCGTTTTCGAGTCTTCTGACTTAGTTTGGAAATTGTCCTCAAGATCTGAGCCCCCATCGCGCGCAATTTCAGATACACATTTAAGCGTTGTTACTTTTTACAATCAATCGTCTTTTGACGTTCTGATCGTGTTACAAAGAAATAGTAAAACAATGATTCGTCGTATAAAGTGTTACGCAACGTTTTTGAACCATAACGTTGGGATCCGCTGGTCTATAGGACAATGCAACATTACCGCAGATTAAAGGCCTAGAAATATATCTAGCAGTGCATTGAAAAAGATTGGTTATTTTTTTGTTTTCCTTTATAAAACTCTAACCATGATGGATTCTAGTCCCCCACCCAACCACCGCATTGCCGTCTGTACGTGTAGCTTGTAGCCTGTAATTCTTGTAGAATGGAACTGCTTCCGAGTCTGTGATGAACGCTCTGCAGGCTGCCACTGCTCCTAGTGGGATGCCACAGGTGCCGGCTGCCGCCAA
Organism: Branchinecta lynchi; assembly: GCA_023053575.1. Lineage (NCBI taxonomy): Eukaryota > Metazoa > Arthropoda > Branchiopoda > Anostraca > Branchinectidae > Branchinecta > Branchinecta lynchi. The sequence continues at coordinate 16,164,228 of JAKZAP010000005.1, forward strand.
GCAAACGCTAACTGCCGTTAAGAAAAACATCAGAGTGCCCGCACAACGACCCATTCCAATGCTCCAGTCCATAATTGCGGCAGAGCAAGCCAAACAGGGCATTCCGGGTGCGACGGTTTTTGGATCCCAGATTGTGACGTCAGTACCGCTTTTGGCATTGGCCCAAGCAGCAGCTACAGCATCACCTGCAATTGTCGACATCGTTGGAAGAGGTACGTCATTTTTTTGCGTTTAGCTCAGGGTACTGATGATTCCCCTCACACCGGACCTTCTTCGTTGGCTCAGTTTTCCTTCCGAATGTGTGCTTAATCAAAAGGCTATGTTTCCTTGCAGTCCGTCCTTTATTGACATTCAGCGGATTCTCGATATGACGCTTATGCTAAATCAAAGGCTTTTCAAGTTCTTGTACATAGTAAATGCTTGATTAACCGGGAATAAGTGGCACCTCGCTTGGTATTTGGTAAGTAGTAGTATATATTGAACGAATGAATATATTACAGAACAAGAGCTAGAAGCTGATATGGCACTTGCGAGGCCGGGTCAGAGGATGAAAGTAGGAATTTGCCAATTCGTGGGTTTGTTGCGATAATCTGTCAGCAAAACCATCGAGATAAGAATGATTCATGGCCTCTTAAAAATCAGAGAATGTATTCTTTCATAAAAAGTATGTTATTTTTGCACTTAGCTGTGATGATGCGCACTTTCAGGGCTCTAGAAATCCACCTGTAAGCAAAATCCTTCAGGCAAAACCGATGACCGGCTCATCGGGATCATGTATTATCCATCGTTTGGTCAAAAGTTTGTTGTCACTTTTCGGTTAAGATGCGCACTTTAAGGGTGCTAGGGGTCATGAAAAGTAAATTTTGCTTAAAAGTGTTTTTTATACTTTGCGCTTAAGATGAGTTCTTTAAGGGATGGTCTGATCGGGGAAATGACAATGTCTAAGCCAATGATGCCAAGTACTCCATCAAAGTTTTATCGTCCTAGCACATCTGGAAGTACCTTAACTCGTGATGACCAGAATTCCGGATACCCCCCTCCACCTCCCTCTTCAGTTCCCGAATCCAGTCCGCGTCTGTCAGTGGTGTACTTAGGACTTGTGCCTGTACTTCCCACCAAGTTTCATCCTGGTTGCTCCACTCTTACGCGTGTCAAAAGATTTCCGGTGCTCCCCTCCGACCCCCCCCCCCCCCGAGATTCACCGGATCCGGTCCGGACTTGAAATAGGACATCTTAGACACGAGGTCTTTGCAGATATCAAGTTTCATTAAGATCCGATCACCCGTTCAAAAGTTATGCATGCCCCTAATTCCCGTTTTCCGCCGTCTCCCCCTCCCCCCACGATGGTCGGATCGGACAAGTGACTATTTCCAAGTTAATCTGGTCGGTTCCATGATATTCCTGCCAAGTTTCATCGTCCTGGCCTACCTGGAAGTACATTAACTCCGGATCGTCGGAATTCCGGAACCCCTCTCCAACTCCCCCCAAAGTGTCCCAATCCGGTCCAGTTCTATCAGTGATGTACCTAGAAACTGTGTTTGTTCTCCCCACCAAGTTTCATCCCGATCGCTCCACTCTGAGCGTGTCCTACGATTTCCGGTTCCCTCCTTCGGGGGTTGTCCTTCGAGTTCGTTTACAGTAAGACAAGGAGACATGCCGAATTCGCTTTTGAGTTTTAGTTCCTTGCCGGACAAGTAGTTCGCACAGTATCCTTCCGGAATGGGAGATTTGGCAGGAGATGCAGGAAGTTTCGAAACCCGATGAAATGCTGACCGCATTTCTGAAACTAATTACCTCGCCGGACAAGTAGATCGCTTGGAATCCGGAAATTTGGTAAAAATAAAAGTTTATTCTTATTAGAGGTTGGCATCGGGGATAAGAACAGGCGATGAATCTGTTTCAGAACTTAATGTTAGTAAAGTAAGTCTTGTAGCCGGTAAGTGTCAAAGTAACAGAAAGTTAGCTCAAGCGTCATAGCGTAAGACTGCTGATCGAGAAGTTCTTGGTTTGCCCCTCGGTGTCGACAGGTCTTTTGGTCCGCAGGCATTTTGTGAAATTTTAGAGATTTTTTGGCTTCAGTAAGAAAGTATACACACTGAACCCATATCTGAACTTTATATTCCTGCCGGAAAAGAAGTTCGCCCGGATTATAATTAAAACAAGGAATTTCGTCGAAGTAAACAGCAAATATGGGTAAACAAACAAGTTGAATCCATATCTGAACATGGTTTTCTCAGATGACTAGCCAGTGGCCTTAATTTGTCAGTAAAACAAGACCAAAGGTGTCGATGGGATCCCAAAAATCTAAGATTTGATCCAGACAATTGGGTCTTGTCTTCGCAAGAAGACAAACGATTAAAAAGTATTGTCATTTACAGACTCAGCGTCTCTTCTTACCCCTAAATCTATCATCTAATCGACTTCAGATAAAACTTTTGCTTTTAACGTATTTTCCGGTTTTGGCCGGGCTCCAGGTGAACTAGTTGTCCGGCGAGAAAATGGTTTTCACCATCGTGTTCAGCATGTCGTCTTACCCCTGAATCAAACATTTAATCAACTTGAAATAATACTTTTACTCTTAACAAACTTTCCGGCTTTTACCGGATTCCGGACGAACTACTTGTCCGGCGAGAAAATGATTTTTACCATCATGCTCAGCATGTCTTCTTCCCTAAATCAAACATTTAATCAAGTTCAAATGAAATTTTTCTTTTAACCAACTTTCCGGTTTTTCCAGGATTCCGGACGAACTACTTGTCAGACAAGAAAAAGGTTTTCACCGTCGTGCTCAGCATGTCTTCTTACTTCATAATCGACTATCTCAATAGCTTTAAAAAAATATTTTTTTGTCCCTTAGTTTGAAACCACTCCCCCACCCTCGGAATCCTACAGAGCCCATCTTCGAACTTGACCTGTACTTTGACCCAAAGGATCCTCCCACCAAGTTTCATCAAAATATCTCAATCCCTTTGAGAGTTATCGTGCGGACAGACAGACGGACAACTTTTGCGATGTCATAGGTATCGCTCTACTTACGTTTTGGGATCCCAAAAAATCACTACGGTATCATTTATGTTTATCTTCAGTTGACTTATTATTGCTAACTTTAATTAAGATATTTTGTTTAAGTAGTCTGGCAAAGATCGGATTCAAATTGACCAACAAATATTAATTTTATGGGATTTCTATAGTATTCATCATCTGTCGATTTAGGTATAGTTTTGGTTATAATCTCCATGTTATGTTACTCCATAACTGTGGCTTCGAGACATACCAATGTCTCATGAGACGCGCCTGTTTGATGCAGAAGTGCGACCCTTAAGGACTGTTCAAGCTTACGTTCAAGGCGCAGAATTTCTGAACAATACGTGCTATCCGCGAATATGTGTGGTAAACTTTCATCCCGCCGAGGATCGTGAGCATGTCTTAAGTGGATAATTTGTTAAATTGCAAATTATATTCCAAAACGACCATACTTTAGGATCCAGCTTTATCCTCCAAACTTCTGCAATTCTTTCTTTTCTGTCTGTGAATCTCTCTGCAATTTTCTATCTAACAGTGATAAAACATGCTAGGAGAGCAAGTTCCGTGTTTTGCAAAACAGACAGCGGAACAGAGAACACGGAACAGCGTACAAAAGCGGGAAAATCAGAAACAGAGTGTTCCGTGTTTTGACAAAAACGGGAAAAATATAAAACAGAGAGAAAACAGCGAAGAGAACAGAGACAACAAACGCAACTATTGTCAGGCTTAACTGGCTTAAGGCTCTGTTTTGAGAATCTCGCAAGCGTGTTCCAGACGTTGGCGAGCGGCCTACAACTTGATTTTAAAGTTGAACGGCTGCAGAGGATAAGACTTACAAGGCGAAGTATTTTTATTCGTGTTAAAAGTATTCAAGTATGGGAAGTAAGTGTTTTGGTGAGATCCGAAGGCTGGGTAGATTCCTGAAGCTAGCTATGGCCCACCGTGAACTATTTTTTATAGAAGTTGATTTTTTGGTTTGTTGTTCGAGTGTATGATATTTTGTTTTTGTTATTGTGTTATATTTCCCGCCATGGCCCTTGGGCTTTATTGGGAGTAAATTCATTCATAAGCGTGAACGGTCCTTTATAGGACTGGACACCTCGTACTGCGTAGTGTTACTGCTAAGATGTTCTGAGATGATCGGCCACTTTAAAACCTGACGATGCTTACAGAAAATTATGCAAGGCTTCGGCCGTTTATAGCCTACTTCCATGTCCCTTGACATGTATAAACTAAAATACAAGTGCAAAATTTGCATAACCGGTCTTCGGACCAATAAGCTTCTTTCGAACAATGATCGGGAGCTTGATACGTCACGTAAAGAGAACAGACGTGACAAGCGTGATAGTGTAATGCTTATAGAGACACTTAGAATATCGGGAATGAGAACGGGTGGAAATAATGGTGAAGTAGAATGAATTACTATCATAAGTACGATGAATTACTGTCATAAGTACGACGGGTCCTTTAAATGATCGAAAAGTGAGCGGATAAATACGTAAATTGAGCAAATGCGAGTTAAGCAATAAAGCTCTCCTTTACTCGGTCAGACTGAGTTCAGGTTTCGCTGGGAATCCCCATTGAAAACATACAGAAAAGGTGAACGTGTTTCAGCGCGCGTTCGCATACTTAGCAGAGTGCCAGAATCGTGGTGGGCTGGACTGCCATTGCAGTTGAACTTGGAACAAACAGGAACAGTGGCTTTCGGCTGATGGTAATTTTAAATTTTGGAGCTAAAGATATTGCAGTTTTTTACCTAGTTGTTGGAAAAAGTTCTTGAGGCAATTACGGTTCAGTGTTTAGTACGGAACACTAGATCATACCAGAAATTTTATATTTGATAAGGTTAGATTTAGATTTAGATTTATTGTATAATTCAGGTACAAAATTTCGTGGTTGTCCAACCAAATTGTTTGACCTTTGTCAGGTAATATATACAAGAATTGTTAAAATCAAATACGTAGTCAAAATAAAAGGTAAACCATTGAAGTCAACACCCGAAATAAAATTTATAACAAAATACCTAAGACAAAACAACATTATTGTAAAAATCCACAAATTTCGGAATGAAGCTATTACAATATCTTTCCCGGTTACATGCGATCGGCATGAGCTTCGGGACTTTGGTGGATACTTGCCTTGGTGGCCTTGGGCGTTCAACCTCAAAATCAGAGGGTAAAAGGGATCGGAAAGTTGGGTGTTCAAGGAGTTTTAGTCCAAAATTTTGACACAACTTCTGCCTCCTATTAGACAGCGCACCCAGTCCAAAAAAGAAAGAAGGTCAGAGTACGGGATTTTAGGGCCCATGTTCACAATTCTTAGGGCACGTTTCTGAATATTCTCTATACGATCAGATTCATCCTTCGTAATACCATAGTGCCAAACCGGACAAGCATACTCCACAAGAGGACGAACAAACGTACAACACAGACGCAACATCTTTTTTTCAGGGACCTTAAATTTAGTTAGTGTTTTTAACATAATAATAGACGCATTAGCTTTTCTAATCATATCAGTGTTTTTTTTTTCCACGAAAGATCAGACGAAACGACCACTCCAAGGAGATTAATTTCCTCCGAGAGGAGGCCATCATCTAACTCAGGGTGGAAACTTGGCCCATCCGATAAAAAAGAAAAGGTCAAAACCGTTGTTTTTTCCGTATTTACAACCATATTTGAATTTTGCTTCCGTTGCTACATCCTGGACTATTGTCATTGCTTGGTTTTTAAAAGATCGATGCAGTACTTCCACAAGCGACAAATCGTCCACGTACTTCAATCTCTCATCAGCATCAATAGTAATATCATTTATCATAATTAAAAAACAAAGAGGTCCCAACACGGTTCCTTGTGGGACACCACAGTATATAGCACGAGTGAATGAATGAAGCCCTTTATATTTTACAACTTGCTGCCTTTCCGTTAGAAAACCACGCACAATTTTTATAATGAAATCCGGAATATTTTTCTGTCTCAGTTTTTCAAGTAAAATATTATGATCAACTAAATCAAAAGCTTTTTTAAAATCTATTGCAATCAAATTTAACCACTTCCCTGGGGAATCCAAATTTTTCAAAATAAAATCAATCAAGGTAACTAGGTAATGCGTTGTCGAAGTTTTTGGTAAATTCCCAAATTGTTTTTTATCAATCATTGAAAGGAGGTTTTTTTTCAACCATGTTGCAACAAATGATTAATAAGTCTTGCTGAAAATTCATATTGTCATAGTAACTGGTCTCACTCCCGTAAAATCATTTCGACATCCTTTTTTTGGGATTGGGGTGACAAAACCAAGCTTCCATTTCTTTGGATACTGGCCAGTTTTCGAAATCATATTATAAATATGATTTCTAGATTTAGCCCCGCTCTTGTGAAAGTGGGGTTAAACCCCCAGTTTCATGAGTAATAGGAAGAGGGTAACTGTAGAAGTAGATCACAGTCTTTCCTGTCGGAGATCAACCGAAAATGTGTATGTGCAGGATTATTGTTCACTGTTGTTGACGAGTACCAGCACTGTCAGAAGTTTAATAAGAGATAACACATGGATGCGCAGTTTCAAGAGACAACACTTGGGATGTAATCTCTTGTGATTTTGAAAACGTTATGCATTAACTGTTATGCATAACATGTATTGCCAAGAAGAGCCGAAAAAGCACCCACTGACTTTTCCGATATCAGGCGACAAACAAAAAAGTCAGCAGATGCTTTCTCGGCGGTTTTTGGGCTCTTGGTGTTACAGCAGGTGCTGGGAGGTTGGCACCCCCTCGCTACCTGTATCTGAAAAACTGCCCGACGACTCATCTGTTGTTGAACGGAAGATTAGCCGCGCCCATATTCTTTTGTTCTGTGAGTAACGTCGGAATAAGTTATCCCTACTTTTGTCGTTCCGAATCACCCAAGGATAGTAATTGATCCATGAGATCTATTATGGACACCAGCTTTGCTGGTGAAACACTATAACCCTCGCTACTCGACAGGTTTCTCCGAAGGCGCTTCTCAAGACCAGAGATCCTGAATCCTGTTTACCTTATCTGCTCTAGATTACGTCAGCACGCCGCCTGTCGAATGTGGGTTATTCACCCGAAGCGACTAACGGAACTCTGAACTCATTTCTGACATAACATCCCTGTTTTCACGTACGCCAGATGGAATGTTGTGCTAGATATTCGCGAAAGCAAGGGCATGGGAAGGGATAACGGTTTACAGGGTTGTTTGTATTGAACTTCGTTGGCCTTTACTCGGCTGAGAATCTTGTGTGTTGTTCATGCTGTGCCAGCTTCAAAGAAACTCGTGTTCGATGGGCTTCTCTCAATTTGCGTGCGCGCTCTCGAAGAATGGGTGGAACTGTAATGGAATGGAATCGATGGAATTGTGCCCGATTTACGAGTAAATGGACTGATTTTACTCAGCGGATTGTATTGGCTTTTTGTGGTACTGGGAGCCTTCGCCTCAAGTCCACTAATCGTAACTATCAACACGTAGCCAATGTGGACTTCCACTTCGGCTAGGACGATGGAACGCGCCATGCATGCTAGGGACCTGGCCGGATTGATTTGGAAATTGTCACTTCCCAGATCCAAACATCCGGGGGGAGGAGGGAGGGGGGGACTCGGAATCTTATGGCTTCCGTAACCTTCAAATAAGTGATCAGATCTGAATTAAACTTGGTAATTGGCAAGAGCTCATGTCTCGGATGTTCATCTTCAGTTCCGGATCTGACGCCTGTGGGGGAACTTGAGAGGGTCACCAGAAATCTTGTTGTACGGTTGGAGTAGAGGGACCTGGACAGGACTTGGTGGGAAGAACAAGTATGCGCACTAGATACATTGTTTATAGAAGCGAACCGGATCCGGGCACTGTGCGGTGGATTTAAGGGGGCCTCGGAATATTGCGAAATGCCCAACTCTAGAACGAGTGATGTGAATCGAGTGGAACTCGACAGGAGCACACTTCCTAGTTATTCCGGTTACAGGTTCGGGCAGGATCCGGCTACGGTTTGTGGAGTTGGTGGGGCGGGCATCTTATATCACGCGAGTTGGCGTACTTGCAGATTGAGTTGGACGCTGGAACTTGTCAGGCATATTAGGGACCTGGCCAGATTGACCCGTGGAGTTACCAACTCCAAAAAACGCAGCGTCCCCGACAGTTGGTGACCCGTCAGATTGGCCAGTAAATTTGTCACTTCTCTGGTCCGACCACTGGTTTAAAATGTGTTCCTTCGTTTCTCCATTTCCCAGGGATAGTCGATTTCATAATTATTCTTTCGGATTTGTAGTGCGTTTATATACTTGTTCCGCTACACGCTTGAAATATTTACCACACCGGAAATGTAAGCCATTGCCGAAAAATAAAATAAAAATATCAGATTCATTGCTAGACATATCCGAAAATCATTTTCCAAACATGTGTAACTTCTCCGGTGTCGCATCTTTAGCTCTGAAAATGGAGGATTTTGTTCAAATTCAAATCTCCGCGTCTGGATGAATTTGGTTTGTCGTGCAAGCAGCGCACACTGAAATTTATTACCAGAGCCCCGTGTAGAAAAACACAAAATCCCCCTAATGTGTCAAAATATTTCAGTGTATTTAGGTATCAGATTTGAAAACAAGGTGCCTTTTCAGTTAAACTTTAAGAAGCCTATTTTATTGTTGTTTGTAACAGATAATCAAAGTAAGAACACGACAGTATTTTACAGTTTCTGCAGAGATGGTCACTACGGAGACTTTTCGGTAAAACCTGGAAAAATTTTCGGTAAAATTCTGAGCCCCCCTCCCCCCCCCCATCAGGAAGGTGTCGGGACGCCCCTGACTCTGACAGCCGGACGAGGACCCTTGCCAAGAAATCCCGAAATCTCACTGCCAAAGCATCGTAGCTGACGTATCCGTTTTATCCTGCACAGTTTGAATATAATATGTTTCCCAGTCAACTTGGGCTCAAGGAGTATTTAGATTCGGGAAGGGGGTGGGGGGTCGCCAGGTTTTTTTTCGCGTACACCCGTTTGTATTAAGCTTGTCCGTGGATGTCTGAAGCGCTTTGTTTTCAACCAGCGTTCTACAGTTATATTGGAATTATTTATTCCAACAATGTTTTCAACAAGCTTGGGCTCAAAGAATATTTATATTGGAATTATATATCTCCCCATTGAGAATTTAAAGGCGATCTGCGGGAGATCCATGAAATAACGTAGTTCGGGCCAAAGCTAGCGACTTCCTAGTCTGTGCAGCTTTGATACCGAATCAGGTACGAGCTGTGGATGATCGAATCACTCCAGCCCATCAAGCTCATAAAGAGCTATACTGACTGTGCGGAAGACCGCGGAAATCTGCGTGGTGGAGCCAACTAGCATTGAGCATTTTCATAACATTTCTGGCATTGTTGCGCAATTTAAGACGATGGGCTGAAACCAACAATAAGGAGTATTACTATTGTTTTGTCTCCGTCAAAATTGATGAGTAAAGGAAATGTAACAAATGCGACCAAGTTGCAAAAACATATGAATTCCGCTATATTCCCGAAGGTCCTTGAATTGGAGACTTGGAGTCTCGAGTCCTCATCTAACCTAACAAGCAAATGAATACGCCCATCGTACGATGGGGGTAAAGACAGCAGAAATATTTCCATGACCTTTTCGCTCATTTCCTATCCCTGTTTTAGCTGGTTCAGATACTCCTTCCGAAGATGCCGACGAGGTTGAGAAACGCCCTGCTTCAAAGAAACGCAAGAAGACCTACGAGTCGTACCCACCTCCCACCCCCGTATCGACGACTACCATGGCTGACGACACAGAGACAGACGATCTGGATAAAGACCTTGACACCGACTCTGATGCTGCACTCGTAATCAAAGGTAAGTTCAAGGACTCAATTGTCAGGGTGAACTAAGATATGGTGGGCTCGTTTGAATAGTTCGGGCGGGATCAAGAGAAAACTGTAAACTGGCACAACTAGAAACTGCTTGATAAAGCAGGTTAGAGTGTGAGAAGTCGTTGTTTTTGCCTCGTGTTCTCATAAGCAAAGTAGCTTTCGAACGGGACCAACTGAAAAGCGGAAATTAGGTAGAGTTCTGAATTCCTTGATCGAGATTATTTGCCTATAGATGAGGGACAGAAGACTAGACTCAACGTTCTGCCTCCGATCAGTCGTTGTGCTCGACTGCCGCCGGATAAGTCCCGTCGAAAATATAGGCCTGCGTCTGCGCAGGGAAATCGTGTATGTGGGGACGTTTCCTGTCAAGACAGTCGAAACATGGCACTTTGTGATTCTACGGAAACCTCTGTACATGTTTCGGTGGCTGAATAGTGGTAATTTGATAGGTCACTATCTCTCACTAAGAATGGAACCTTCAGAAAAATGTCGCCACATAATTTCCTAGTGAAGGTGCGTTCTACAGGCTCATAGCATACACCGGCTATAATTTCTTATATCTGGAAACTACAAATAAAGTAGGACTGAATTGCTACCAGTGCCAGAAATATGTTGTTAGTCCCTATTCCTATTAGATAGGCGCGACGACAGTAATTCTGTTAAAAATCTCTCCCGCAGTAGGTCATTACAAACCTCATTTTCGTGTAAAAAATATGATGAGTTTTAAGTTCATACGCCAATATGTGATCTCGGATTCAGGATGCTTTGAATTCGTCTAATTTTTGTGTCAGTAGTTTTAAAGTTTAACTGAAAAGACAGCCTGATTTTAATATCTGAAATTTGAATACAGTGAATTATTTTGAGTCATTTGAGCGATTTTGTGTTTTTCCACCCCAGGGCTCTATTGATAACGTTCAGAATGTGTTGCTTGCATAACAACCAAAACGTCACTAAGACGCGGAGAATTTGAATAAGCCTGCATTTCTATGGGTTACTGACACTAAGCTTGAAAAATTGGAGGAATACTGATGATAAGATATGTCTTTTTGTTATATGTGATATTTCAAGAATAGAGGGACACGCAGATAGAGGTACTACAAATCCGCAAGAATCAGCTCATTCGAGAAATTGATCATCTCTGGATAGCGGACAAACGAAAAGCGTGTTCCACCCTTCTACCGATAGTAACTCTAGGTACTATTTTCGTTCCAACCTCGTAAAAAGTTACTACTCCGACCGTTCCAACCTTCTCGAAATAGTAACTATTTTCTTACCACGCTCGGAAGCGTGAGCGTGGTAACTACGAATATCTGTGATGTGATTGGCTGGATTAGCCCGGGGCATGATATTTTGGTGAAAATAGAAAAATGTGTTCCAGCCTTGATGCCAAAAAGCCAGAATTCGTGACGTCATGCGCAGTAAGTAGGGTGGAACACGCTCGAAGTAGCGCATTTTTATCGGGTTTTCAGGTCGATTTGAGTAAATAAGTTTGGTGTAGCTAGACTGTTGGATCTCAGCTGTATTCGGTCAGTTTTACTTTACCCGTCTGACTTTTGTAGAAGAGCCTGATGTGAATTTCAATGATGATGACAATTCCAAACGTGGCTACGAATCCGACAGCGAGAATGATGGCGAAAGCGGAAACGAAGGAAGCATGAGTGGAAGCGAGAAGAGAATGATGCCGCTCCTCCCCAAGCAGCTGTTCTCGAAAGGGATGCTCTCCGCTGCGGCGAAACTCCAGGCGGTCGCGAATCAGGCGAAAGGTGAGAGTCCTTCTTCTTAAAGAACAAGAGCTACGAGCTCATATGGCAATTGTTACTAGTAGATGGTAAAGAAAGTTGGTGAGAACGTCACAGAATACCCCGCCATCCAAAAATGCGGTTTGGACCTAGAAATAGGAAAGCTAGTTTCACTCAAGTCTGAACATTTCTGGCATTGCCTCGGATCTTCGAGGGCAAATGACTTTTCTACCTTCCAATTTTCAACCCAATCCACTAGTTTGGTCCCTAGACGTGCCACACGATTTCCGGCACCCCCTCCAACTCCCCGCACGCGGCCGAATCTGGTCATTTTCTCATACCACCTATCAAGTTTCACTCTAAACCGATATTTTTTTTTTTTCCGGTGACTCTCCCCCCCCCCCCTTCCCCGTTGTCGGATCCGGTTTGAACCCTAAAATATGTCTAGGGCATACAAGTTTTCTATATTCCAGTTTCATTCAAATCGTTTATCTAGTTTGACCCCTATGCGAGCAACATCGTCTCAGGGACTCCCATCCCAACTACCCCCCACTGTGGCTGAGTACAACTCCGAAACATGAATTTCGCATCTCTGACATCTCCTCTTCCCGTCCATCAAGTTGGATTGGAATCGGAGCATAACCTATCAGCAAATTTCAGGTTGCCGCTTCACCCCCCCCCCCCCTCCCCCCTACCGTAGCAATACGCATGTTTTGTTTGTCTATAGGTCCTCAGTTGTTATCACCCGTAAAGTTTCACTCGAATCGGACCACCCGTTCGCAAGTCTGTGATACCCGGATTCCTCTTCCCTCAACTCCCTAAAATGAGGTTCGGGTCCCAGAACACAAATTATCTTAGGGCATTGTGTGGGATCCTTAAGTCAATAATATGCCTGCAAAGTCTCATCGTCCTTAGAACTTCTGGAACTATCCTAACTGGCGACCACCGGAATTTTGGGGAACTCCCCACAGAGCTACGATACGATCTGACTCCCGTCAATTAAGGCCCAACGCGTGTTCTCCCCGCCAAGTTCCATCCCGATCCTTCGACTTAGCTCTAAGCGTTTCAAAAGTTTTCTAGTGCCCCCCTCCACCCGCAAGTATTGAATCCGACCAGGACTTGGCATGGAACCTCTGAGACGATAGCTCTTTCCACTTGCCAAGGTTCGTTCAAATCCATTCACCATTCAAAAGCTGCCCATGGAACTAGATCCGGGCTCTGGAACGGCAAGAATAACAAGAATAGTAACGATCCTAACTAATAGTAAGTCGCTGGAACGCTACCTTAATACAAGGATTCCTCGGGTCAAAGTGCAGGTCAGATTGGTAGATGGCCACTGTATCCCTATATTTAGGGGTTGTGCCATATTGGGCTGAAACAAATATTCTTAAAAAGATAATATGGCAGTCGATTTGGGGAGACAGAGGAGACGGGCTGAATTCGTGTTTGAAACTTAATTTCTCGCCAGACAAACCGGCAAAAACAAGAATTCGTTGAAAAGTTTTTTTTTAGGTTGGTTGTAGTTTTAAAACAAGAGTATGAAACACGCTGGATCGGTATCTTCAGTTTGCTTTCCTGTCGACTGATATTCGTCCGGAATCCCTCGGAAAAGGAATGAGTGCCGATAGTGGGCGGGGTGGATAGTGGTCATCTAATTTATTTTCCTGCTTGATACTGCGGACGGAATGGGAGAAAGCAAAGAGTCTCATGATGTTTCTTTATTGGATCTTTCGAATTTTGATCTAGTGGTAAGAAGACATGGGGAATCAATATTCCGGCTTCGTTTTCCTATCAATTCGATAGTTCGGTTGGACTCGTCGGAATCCGGTGAAAATTTGGTGGTTGTAGTAAATGTTCAGAATTTGAGTATAGGTCCCACGCCCTTGGTAGTGCAGAATCCGACGTATTTCACTTTGGAACTCGGGTGTCCTGCGAAGTAAAAGAAGACAAGATATTACTTACAATCAGCTCGGCATCCTATATCGGCTTTATTATACAGGACAAACAAGTCCCGAGCCCGGATTTCATACCAGTTTTACCATCATCATAGCTCAAGGTAGGTTAACTGTTAAGATGGTTACATAAGAAATCCGTTGTTGTACTAACGAATCTCGTTTGCTGTGTGGATTTCGCCGACTTTCAAACGTTCATTTGTGGTATTTCTTTTTTACAGGAATATCAAGCCCTCAGTTGGTTGATTCCAAGTCCAGCCTTCTCTCATCCATCAATTCAGGAGATTTAAGCAGTGACGGTAAGCAATTATAGTCCATTTTGTCAAGATATTTGAACCTCTTTTCTTACTAGTTACGGAAACACCTCTTGGGTTTACACACCACCTGAAGTGCGAAGTGCTTCCATGCTGCGTTTTCGTAGTGAAAGCTGCTTCGAACAGGTATCCTACTCGTATAAGTTACGTCGTAGTTTCTGGTCACGTATCTAAGCTATGTGCCATGCGCCGTGTCTGACTGGTTTTGTTTCATCATTTAGGATAACCTCTGCCATCACTGGCTCGTCTATTCTCGATCTGTTTAATACTCCCCCCGCATATTTCAATACATTCAAAGTGGCGTACCTATACTGTATAAAACGGTGCCAATATTTCTGACAGTTTCTAATCAGTTGCAACCTGCTTTTATAATTTTGATGGCACTTGCGTCAGTTAGGGTACTTGTGCTAGGACGATGAAACTTGGCAGTTATATCAGGGACCCGACCAGATTAGCTTGGAAATAGTTACTTCCCCAGTCCGACCATCGCGGGGGGAGGGGGAGATGGCGAAATCCGTAAATTAGGGGCATGAATAACTTTCGAACGGGTGATCGGATCGTAATGAATCTTGATATCTGGAAAGACATCGTGTCCGAGATATCCCATTTCAAGTCCGGACCGGATCCGATGAATCTGGGCGGGGGGGGGGGGGGCGGAAGTCATGTGACACGCTCAGAGTGGAGCGGTCGGGATGAAACTTTGTGGGAAGAACAAGCTCTAGGCACATCATTGACCCGGATTCGGACACTGTGGGGAGAGTTGGAGTGGGGTTCCGGAATGTTGATGATCCGGAGTTAATGTACTTCCAGGTGGGCATATTAAGGACCCGACCAGATTACCTTGGTAATAGGCACTTGCCCGATCCGACCATCGTGGGGGTAGGGGGAGACGGCGGAATCCGGAAATTAGTGGCATGCCTAATTTTCGAACGGGTTATCGGATCTTAATGAAACTTTATATCTTGAAAGATCTCGTGTCTCAGATGTCCCTTTTCAAGTCCGGACCGGTTCTGATGAATCTGGGGGTGGGGGAGTCGGAGGGGAGAACCGGAAATCTTGTGACAATCCTAGTTTCTACTTGATACCGGCCATGCTTAGCAAGCTATGAACTGGGCACAGTTGCCCCTGAAACCGAGGAATGGCGAAGGGATGAGGAATCGTGAAGGGGTCTCACACAAATCCTAGGTATATCAGTCACAGAACCGGACTGAATTCGGGCACTGAGGGGGGAGCTGGAGGAGATGTCTGGAATTCGGGTGATCGCGAGTTAAGGTACTTCTAGATGTGCTAGGACGATGAAACTTTACTGGAACATTAGTGACTTTACATCATTCGTTTAGACACGGTCACTTCCCTGATCCGACCATCTCTTAAAGAACTCATCTTAACCGTAAAGTACAAAAGATACTTTTACGCAAAATTTGCTTTTTTACGATCCCCATGAGCACATGATCATTTTTATCTCAAGGGTTTTGCCCTAATGTGTGCATCTTAACCAAAAAGGGAAAAAAAATACTTTTGACCAAACGATGTATATTCATGATCACGATGAGCCCGCCATCAGTGTTGCCTCAAGGGTTTTGCTTACAGACGAATTTCTAGGGCCCTTAAAGTTCGCATCATAACAGCCAAGTGCAAAAATAAAATGCTACTTATGAAAAAATACATTCTCGGGATTTCCAAGAGTCCATGATCATTCTAATCTCGATGGTTTTGCTGACAAATTATCGCAACAAACCCATGACTTGGCGAATTCCTACTTTCATCCTGTAACCCAGCCTCGCAAGTGCCGTATGAGCTTCTAGCTCTTGTTTTTGTATATTAAAAATAATTAATGTCTTACCTCCTTACCCGGCGATCTACTGGCGAAGAGATCTTTTGGAGCCGAAAAGTCAAACGACGCGAATACTCGGTCGGTGAAGCACTGTTCATCACCAAAGGGCCTAACATCCGGCTGAACGTCCGTTGCTTTCAGACTTCACCTTAATAGTATTGTTGTTTTCTAGACCAACCTCGCAAGCTCGCCTTCCACGAACCTCGCCCTTGCTCTATCTGTGGACGAATGTACAGAGATGCTGCCACCTTGCGGACTCACACAGCGATCATGCACGCTGAAGGCAAAGAAGCTTTCGTATGCTCTTGCGGGGAATCCTTCAAGACCAAATATGAAATGTACATGCATAAGAAAAATGGACACAGGTCAGGCGTATAGATGAATCAAACTGACCTGAAAGACTGCCATGGCACCCTTACAAGTTTTATCCCTATTGTGATTCCAACACATGCCTTTGTTCCCGCGCCGATGTGGTCGGGGGTGTTTAAATATTTTGCCTTTTTCCAAAAGCGGACAGCGTTTGTGTGCCTTGTTTAAAGTAGTTTTTACATATCATTGTGCCTGTATGCGATGGTTTCTCCCAGTGTGTCGAACTTGGCTTTTCAGCCGTAGTTCCTAAGTGTACTTTTTCACTTAGTCGGGTTTTACTTCTTCTGTGCATCCTGTTTTAAAACTTTCGCAGCGTTTTGCTGTGTTGGTCGTTTGATGATCCAAGTTTGTTTGGACGGCATGTGTTCTGTCCCGTTCGGGTTTTATTTAACTTAATTTCAAAGTTCAGGTTTCGTGTCGTTGGCCCACTATTGGGGAAAGGGTAATCATTTATTTTAGTTTCGGGCGTAAATGTCTCTGGATTCCGCACTGCACAAGCAGCTAAGCAGAAATATTTATCACCAGATAGAAGTTTCGATTTGCCAAAATTGATAATTATTTTTCCTCAAAAGTCATGTGCACTCTGAATATTTCTCTCCAGATTGGACATCGCAGGATTTGCCTATAGTAAATGAAACTTTATCTACTCTGTCAATCCGTATTCGGAAGTTTTCCCTTACAGATGCAAAGACAACCAATGCCTTGATGTTTGTTAGGATGTGTCCGGGATACGACTATGACCGAAAATGTGCTTTAAGATTTTACTGCCTTGACGAAGTTGCCCCATTGCTAGTACTAGCGTAAAGTGTAGTGTAATTAGGCTTGAGTGTATCATTCCAGAGTGCATAAACACGCGTAAGTTTATAACAATCCTGCCAGATCCCTTCTACTTCTGGGTCCAACGTCTTTACGTTGTTTGGGAGCATGCCTCGAGAATAGGATCAGTTGTTTCGTTCTGAAGCTTGTTTCCCAAGTCGGAATCTGGAAAAGTCGTTGTCTAATCCTAGTATGTCTTCTCTCGGGAAACTTGGATATTGTCACAGTCTAGATGGCAGACCGGTAATACCAATAGATGGCGCGAAATTTCACAGCTATAAAGTATTGAGCCTGATCAGATTTTCGCACTGAACTGAGGTAACGCAGTTCATAGGAGCATTGTCATCAGCTTGTTTGCTATTTTTGAAGCTACCCAGCGTTCTCCCTTATAAATAATTTCAATGAAACTATCGTAGATCAAAAACATTCTCGGACCGAATTTTTTTTTTTTTTTTTTCAACATTCTTTGATGCAAACCGTCTTGCTTTTGGACCAACCAGTGAAATCACTGCCGCCCGTAGCTTTTAGAAAATCTAGGAAATGGGTTAGAGTATGCGCAAACAATACAAATTGTCTGCGACGTGGTTTTTGGCAGTGCTTTTCCCTGAAGTTTGTCTTGAGTTTCGAATATTTGTATTTTTATTTTGTATCGAGTGTGAGATTACGAATATTTGAGTGCATTGGCAAATTTGTACTGCCTGAAGTATTTCTATAGAAAATAAAAACTAAACGACGAGACATCTGCAGTACTGCACAGTTATCCGGATTACTTTCATGGAGATTTTTTTCGCCTGTACTGCATCCGCTTTAAGCATCGAAAGATTCACTTCGTTCAAATTTGACGTCCGACAGTCGGAGTCGGGCCATCCGAAGTCCAGGCTGATTACCGTTCACTTGGAAGCATAGCAAGATACAAGTCAAATTACGAACCCGCTTTCTCCGTTTTCTCGCTCAACTGAGTTTTATTAAAATTTGCCTCTGTGGTTAACAACTGGCTTAACATCAGCGTTAGCAATAATCTAGCACTTTTCTTGTCACTGATGCTGCGAACAGACGATCATGATTTTCCCGTCCAGATTTTCTGCACTTGCATGAACAGGCTGCAAAGTATCAACTTTTCTGTACTTTATGACTAACTCTTCGTGCCGAATGCCGATGAAAAAATCGCCGTGTGCCAGAGAAGCGCCAGAAGCAGGGTTGCCACATGTCGCACGATAGTGTGGAGTGTCACTCTATTTTGTTTTGTCATTACGGGGTGTTCTCCTACGTGGGACAAAAAATTCACTCTGAACATGTCCGAAACGAACGAAAATGTTGAATTAATTCAGGATTTTATGCAGCATTTTGCTCTTGGACTTAAATTTTCGCTCAGTTAATGCAGCATTAATTCATCGAAAAATTCAGCAAACAGGCTATAATTTTATGCTGAATTTTCAAGAAGAAACTGGGGAGCACGGCGATTCTCCTAGTATCTTCCTAGAATCTTTTTCTTTCTAGAACAAATTGCCACACAAAATTTTCATAATGTTATCTAGGTCGAATTCCCGTCTAAGTGGCGACAAACGTTATGGATGAAATGAGGTTCACTGGCGTGTTTCGGACTCAGAAGTTGCGTTTTCGATCGAAGTTTGAAGTTACCTTCAACCCCAAAGGTCTCTGCTTCAAAACCGTTTTTGGTCGCCGGTCACAGTTCCTTCGTCCTTCAAACTCGGACCGTCGAACTTCCTGCGCTAGCAAGCTCGAAGTTTGCTTGAATCGTCGAAGAAACGTCGACCTGGCAAGGATCGCCGGAGTCGTAAAAACACTAAATAAGCAAACGGTGAACTTCGACGGTGTTCAAAAACGGAAATTAAGCAACCCGCTAAGCGAACGGCGAACAAAACTCCGATCAAAAATGCAACTATAGAGTGTCCCAACTCTCTAACAATAGTAGCTGTTAGTTACTATTTCTGTTCCAGCCTTGTGAAAGGTTACTACGCTGACAGTTCCAGCCTTTTCAAATACTCTATATGGCCAAGTCCAAAACACGCCAGTAATCCTCAGGAAGAAGGAGTAAGCGTGTCCCTATGTCTCATTCCCTTCGAGAGTTATCTCGTTTACAGACGGACCGACAACGTTTACGAAGTCATAGTGTATCCCTCCACTTACGTTTCGGGATCCCAAAAACCACGTCGTCAGTTACTAATCCTCGCTCATGCATTGGACGGATAATCGGGATCGCGGACCAAAATTCCTACCTGCAATGTCGGCACCATCACAATTACTCTATGAGTGACTCAAACCCTGCGTCAATCAATCGTCGCGATCTTTGGGCACAGCTGTAACACCACTTCTGCCTTTCTTCCGCCAGCTACCCGGAGAGGGCGAAGATTTTGCATCGGCAAGGAGAGATAGTCAAAGAGAGTATTAGGAACTAATAGTAACTATTTGCTTACCACAGTCGGGAGCGTAGTAAGCGTGGTAACAACGATATCTGTGACGTGATTCGTCCGATCAGCCCGTGCACGATATGTTGCCGAAAATAAGAAGATTCGTTCTAGCCGCGACGCCAAGAATCCGGGATCCGTGACGTCAAGCGTAGTAACTACGGTACACATGCTGGAACACGCTCAGAGTACTGATGATGGTGCTGACATTGCAGGCCGGAATTTTGGTCCGCGAGGATTTGCAACTGACGACGTGGTTTTTGGGACCCCGAAACGTAAGTGGAGGGATACACTATGACTTCGTAAAAGTTGTCGATCCGTCTGTAAACACGATAACTCTCGAAGAGAATGAGACATTTTGTTCAAACTTGGTGCGAAAGTTCTTTGGGCCAAAGGACAGGTCAAGTTCGTAGGTGGGCTCCGTAGCTCTATATTTGGGGGTGGGGGAGGGGGTTCAAATTAAGGGCCGGCAAATTTGTTTTAAAAGTTAATGAGATAGTCAATTTAGAGTAATCAGACATGCTGAACCTAAATATGATAATTATTCTCTCACTGGACAAATAGTTCGCCCGGAATCCGGCCCAAACCGAAAATTTGTTAAAAGTAAAGGTTTTACTTGAAGTTGATTAGAGGTCCGGTAAAAGGATAAAGATTCATGCTGAATCCTTATTTACAGAATATTTCCCTTCCGGACGTACAGTTCGCCCGGAATCTGGCTAAAACTGGACATTTGTTGAAAGTTAGAGTTAGTTAGAGTTGATTAGAGGTTCGATATAAGCGACAGTTTTGTCTGAAGTTGAGCGTTTTGGCCGTAATTTTTCAAGAAAACACCATTACGGTGTAATTTGTGTTTATTTTCAAACGGCTGATTAGTGATAAATAGTATTCACCGATTGTCTTGATCAAGTAGTCAAATAAACATTCGATTTTTGGGATCCCACCGAAACCTTTGGTCTTTTTGACTATGTCACTATGCGTTTTTAGTGGAGTGCTCCTTGAAACAATCCACTGTTGCGAGCGCTGTAGCAGCTTTCGGTTTCCGGTTTTCACCTTTTTTGTGGAGCTCATAACCCGTGAACCAGTGCTTGTATCAAGGTCAAACTCTGTACACTTCTGGGTATTGTGGTCTAGTTGTGCCTTTTTGGGGTCCCAGCTCCCCCACCCACCCGGTTCAGGTGCAATTGGGCATAGATTGCCCATTGAGTAGAGTTCATAACCAGTAGACAATGACAGATATCAAGTAGAAACCTAGTCCGCACTGAAGTCTAGTTGTACTTAGTAGGGGTCACACCCACCAGGTTCAGGGGCTATTTGGGCCAGATTGCCCACTGAGTGGAGATCATAACCCGTGAACAGTGACAGAGTATCAAGTGGAAACTTGGTACAAGTGTTGGCGCTGGGGCCTATAGTTGTGCTTTTTAGGGGTCCCACCCGCCTAGTTCAGGGCCAATTGGGCCCAGATTGCCCTGACAGAGTTCACAACTCGTGTACCATGACAGGCTTCAATTTGAAACTTGGTATTATTGTTGGGACTGGGGTCTAGTTGTACTATTCGTGGTCCCAACTCCACATACTCACCCGGTTCTGGGGCAATCTGGCTCAAATTGCCCTGTGGCTATGACCTTAACTTTACCACGGCTGGAGCTAGAGTGACGAGCTGTACCTATATCTCCTGGGTCAGAAGAAAATCTTGAGACTGCCCCTCCCACCCTCCCCAATCATCGACAACTGGGTCCGGATTGCCCGTGATTTAAGACTTAGTGAGTCGTTACAGGTATCAAAATTTAAAATTGGTAGGCTATACTTGATGATCTTGGGGTCTAGTTAAAAGTTACCCCCCCCCCCCCACATACACACACCTTCACCGGTTTCAACTGCCGGAAAGTTGGTTAAAATTAAAAGTTTTATTTGAAGTTTTCGATTTAGGAATAAAAAGACATGCTAAACACTTATATGAAAAGCATTTTCTACCCGGACAAATAGTTCGCCCGAAATCCGGCCAAAACCGGGAAATTTGTTAAAAGCAAAAGTTTTATTTGAAGTTGATTAGATGACAGATTTAGGGCTAAAAATTGACGCTGAGTCTGTATATGATAATCATTTTTCACCCGGACATATAATTTGTCCGGAATCCGGTTGAAACCGGAAATTTGTTTGTTAGTTTGTTTGAAGTTGATTAGATGTCCTTTATAGGGATAAGGAGATACGCTGAATTCGTTTCTGAGTTTTCTTTCTTTTGCTGGACAAGTGGTTCGCTCGGAAATCAGCCGAAACCGGGAATTTGGCAGAAGTAAAGCAGGAAGTTTTGGTCAGTATCGTCAAAATAGATATGGTTGATAGAGGTATATCTGAACTTGGTTTTCTCAGATGATTAGCCTAATGCTAGATTTTTGGGATCCCATCGAATTCTTAGGTTTTGTTTTGGGAGGAGGGGGTCCTGCCTCGAACATCCGGGCTTTTCAGCCGCTACCCCAGTGACTAATTTGCGGTTCATGGACAACAATTAGTGATACGACAATGAAATTCCTTTTCCTTGCGGTTTCTAGGCTCTTGAAAATACTTTTGGAGTTTCACCTCCCCACCCTTCCCGTTCGTTTGCAACGGGACCCAGATTGCCGATGTGCTAGGTTCGTGAACGAGGGCTCTCATCAAATTAAAACCTCGTATACTTGTACACAGCACTTTTCGTAAGATGCACATTGCATTTATTTGGTTTATTGTTTCGCAAAGGGTTTGAGGTGTCAATTAGTGAAAACATGTGTTTTCGCGTTAGGAAGGGGTGATGAAATGGGATCTGAAACTTTGTGACTTTGTTATTAATGTGTTTGAACTAGGCATTATAAACGAAATACATATCAAGATTGATGAAAGTAGTGTAATGGAACAAGCCTACGGGGTTTATACGAAGCAAAACTGTAAAGACAAAGATGGACAGTACTGTGATTGGAGACCGAATTACGATTTACGCAATGGACGGTGTCAGATGAGACGCACTTTGAAAATGTATGACTCATTAGGATGTTCGAGCAAGGTAGTAAACAAAGTGTATTGGAACAAACCTGCAGTGCTCATAGCGAGCATAACTGATTGTATGAGAGATGGCCTGAGACGTTTTTGGAGAATCTTTGAGAGCTCATTTGCTGGTTTCACGGATAACTAGTATTAAACGTTACGGGAAGCGACAAATCTAAGTCAGTTCAATTCATTATTTTACAGTCAACGTTTGACCACTCGCACACTTGTTCCCTGGTTATGACGGAAATTTGAAACATTGCGAATATGTGGCACACAAATGCGTAGCGCACAATTGAGCGTCATGCAAATCCGCCGTGGATGGGGCTTCGATTGTCTATCACTACTCCGTCTGCTGATCTCACGGTCACCTTCAGTTTTCTCCAGTAACAGTCGTCATCGCACTCGAGACAAGTTGAGAGCCCCCCCCCCCCAGAACTGTCTCCATGCCAGGTTTGTATCAAACTAATTAGAGCAGTTGGTCTCCATGCAAGTTTCTCGTATTTCATGACGATTTCTGATTTGAGACGTCAGCAGCTCCTGGAAACAGGATATGATGTCTAGAGATCAGGAAAAGGCCTGCGAACCAGAGTCGAGCACGATATCTCCATTTTCCGTATTTCCGGGGAAATATGTTTTTCGGGAATGTGCTTTCTGGAAATATGCTATCGCTTTGAGAAAACTTGCACAACAAAAAATATTTGTTCTTTTACATGGTATCGACGCTTTCAAATTCTATACAACAATCTTGAAACCGGTGAAATCTCGATATTGCGCTTTAATTATACGCCCCGAGCCTTCAACATGTTGTCGATCACGTTGGCGTGACTAAAGGCGTTTTTCCGTGCTCCCACAGACAGTTTGTGGGTCGATTGTGGCTCGAAAGTGTTTCCGCGGCCTTTTGTGCGGCCCACAAGTGTGTTTCCGCGACCAACAAGTTTTTCCTGGCTCGCTTTGTGGCTCTAATTTCTCAAACAACTGTCGAGGTGATTTTCGATTTTGTGGCTAAATTCTGGCGGGAAATTCAAATTAAGCAGCAAAATAGTGTCTAAACAACAAAGCTTACCACTTTTTCAAGCTTACAGAGGATACTTTTTGTACAGAATGGCAAGGAAATAAGCCTGGAGTTCTATTTACTGATATTTTACTTGAATTTGATTTTTATTTTCAGATATTTAAAATTACCGCAATAAAAAGACAAAACGGCGTTTCCGTGAGTTTCATCTAGTGGCTCGATTGTGTGGCACACAATCGTGATTGGAAAAAGGCCTTTAGTGCATATGCGTGCAACCCGAGGGCTTGCTCACTCCCAAAATAGATGTACACTAAGTGCCCGTTGCCAGCGGAGGCTTGTACAGTGGTACCGAACAAGACAGTAATCCCTCGGTGCAATCCCTAATTGCTAGGAAGGGGCAAAAGCGGACAACGGACTCGCAAAGGATCTATTTATTTTGTGACCCACCGTTTTGAAAGACGGATTAGGTTATACACAAGACAAGATAAATAAAAAATATAAAAAAATACAATTTGACTACTTCGGACAGGAAACAGTGAAGAACGTCATGTACTGTTTGGGTCCAGTTGTCCATGATTTTTGGTAGAGAGGAGGAAACTTCCAAAAGGGTTACGCTTGCATCTTTAGCTTGGAACTTCTGCATTAATATGTGGTTATGGCATAACTTTGACAAATGGAGCAGGTACCGCGCATATTTAAAATTGTACAATTTCATCTTCTGTAACTCGTTTTTCGCAGAACATGCGTTACACTCGAACGAAACAAAATAGAAGTAGCTCGAAAAGTGCTGTGTGAATATCCCAAAGCTTTCTGATTGTAGCACCCTCGGTTAGGAACGATGTTCCCATAGACGGTCCGGATATGTTTACAACAATTTGGATAGGAATAAAGCCCTGTCCAGTGAGTTTCTTCTCTTGAGGAGAAGAATTTCTTTTTTTTTAATCTATTTTCAACGATCTATGTCGAATAACATCTTTCTGTACGGTGGATAGAAGAAAATAACATTTCCATTTTTTTTTTTTTTTTTACCAATGTTGATGATTTTTATGTCGCTTAGGTTTTTTGACCGTTGTCACTTAGCTCTTTTGACTGTTCTCGTGCGCAACTTATGTTATCTCGGGACGGCTTGTCGTAGGGCACTGACAAATCTGCAGTAGATACCGGAGCAGTAAACGAAGTAGATACAAGATCCATCCATAGCCTTGGTATCAAAACTTATTCGTTGCGTTTTTGTAGATACCAGTGATACCATGGTATCTGTCACCACGGTAACTGGATCTGCAATTAGTCGTGTCTGCAGTTATCGTGGTATCTGATACCACGGTTGCTCTGCAAAACCGACAATTGTCGAATTTTGGCTTTTAGATGTCATCCAAAAAGAAAAACTGATATCTGCTGACATCTACAATGATGTAACTTCTTTCCCACCAATTTGACTCTTGTGTAAGTGATTATGTAAGTGAGATGAATTTTTCAGATACCTGCACGCTCAGTTACCACGGTAAAAGCCAGGCTTCACCTTCCAGATTACCAGACGTCGGGGGCTTCCGCATAGTCAAGCCAACCCTTCCAGGTTTTCATGATAATGATGACATCCAGTTTTGCTTTCTTCAACATTTCCTAGATGTCCCTTTCGCATTTCAAATATCTCTTGCGTCCCGCAGTCACAACTTTCAATCACTTTCCCTTTCCTTCCTACATTTGCAGATTTGATCTGTCTCTCGAATGGATTGCCTCTATGGTACCTTCCAGACATCCGGAATCTGGGGTATCCAACACCCCGGACTTCCAGACGTTTTTGGCCTGGCTTCACCTTCCAGATCAAAAACGCTTTTTCACCATGGTATCAGATACCACGGTAACTGCGAAAACGGCTTTAGACCGCAAAAACGAACTGTTTAAAAAAAAAAGGTGTCGCTTGACCCCTTAAAGTTTAACTGAGCAGGGCTGAGGACAGTCTAGTTACATGTTTCGTACTCATTGCATAGGCCTTAAAATCCAATAAAAAAGCATTTCTTAGTCTGTCCTTAATCAACAGATAATCGATTCCGCCTTATTCTTTCACATTTGTATACCTATGTTGCCCCTCTGCGCTTGAAAAATCTACCGAATGTAATGTAAGCCATTACCGAAGAATAAAATACAAATAAAGCACTTCGACATAAGCTAGGACGATGAAGCTTGGCAGGTATCTCAGGTACCCGACCAGATTAACTTGGAAATAGTCATTTCCCCGATCCGACCATCTGAGGGGTGGGGGGAGTAAAGGGAGGAAATCCAGAAAACTTAGGTATGCAGAACATGAACGGGTGATCGGATCTTAAAGAAACTTGATATTTGATTGGAAAGACCTCGTGTCTCGGACGATGTCCCGGATTCAAATCCGGACCGGAAACCGGTGACTTTGGAGGGAGCTGGAGGGGGAGGGGGAAACCTGAAATCTTTACTTTTACACTCCACGTCTGAGCGCTTGCGCACTTGTTGTATTTTAATCATCCCGTCAACCCCAAAAGTTGACCAGCGTCTGAACAGACCAGCCGCCCCATCAGAACAAGCTGTTAATCACTGATATTATATAGCTTGGTTATGGTACCCTACCCATCAGGAAACTCATGGGAATCAAATACTGGTATAAACAAATCTGACACATAAGCGGCTAAAAGTGCTGTGTTCAAGCTGGACATTCAACCTTGAAAAAATCAGCATTCAGGCCGAATATCGGCCAGACGGATTCTGCTTTTTGGGATCCCAAAACGTAAGTGGAGGGATACCTATGACATCGCAAAAGTTGTCCGTCTGTCCGTACGTCCGTCCGTCCGTCTGCCCGTCTGTGCGCACTGTAACTCTCGAAGGGAATGAAATATTTTGATGAAACTTGGTGTGAGGACTCTTTGGGTCAAGAGTAAGATCGAGTTTGTAGATGGGCTCTGTGGCTCTACATTTAGGTGTAGGGGAGGGGTTTAAATTAAGGGGCAAATGAAATATTTTTAAACAGATGATGTGATAGTCGATTATGGGGTAAGAAGACATTCTGAACACGGTGAAGAAAACCATTTTGTCATCGGACAAGTAGTTCGCTCGGAATCCGGGCAAAACCGGAAAGTCTTTTAAAAGTAATAGTTTTGCTTGAAGTTGATTAGATGTTCGTTTTAGGGATACAAAGACATGCTGAGCACGACGGTGAAAACCGATTTCTCTCAGGGCAAGAAGTTCGTCCGGAATTCGGCCAAAACCGGAAAGTTTGTTAAAAGTATAAGTTTTGTCTGAAGTTGATTAGATGTTCGATTTAGGGGTAAGAAGACATGCTGAAAACTTATTTGAAAAGTATTTTCTACCCGGACAACTTGTTCGCCCGGAATCAGGCCGAAACCGGAAAATTTGTTAAAATCAAAAGTTTTATTTGAAGTTGATTAGATGACATATTTAAGTGTAAGAAGACGCGCCTGTGTATGACAATCTTTTTTTACCGGGACATATAGCTTGTTCGGAATCCGGTTGAAACCGGATTTTTTTATAAGAAGTTTTACTTGAAGTTGATTAGACGTTCTTTATATGGATAAGGAGATACGCTGAATTCGCTTCTAAACTTTCTTTTTTTTTCTGGACAAGTATGGTAGTTCGTTCGCAATTGTCCGGATCAAGTATTAGATTTTTGGGATCCCAGCGAAACATTTGGTCTTGTTTTTTCAGTTATCCGCCATTCTGAGTGCCATGTTTGGGATTGCCGTATGCTAAAGCCTAAAATTAAATAATAATAATAATCTGATAATAATAATAATTTATTTATGGCCCATCATACACTCAGATTCTGATATAGATTCAGATATTTTTTTACTTCACCAAAAAAACACAACTACATTGTACAAAAAACTCAACAACCACATAAAAGACAAAAATCCTGTGGGTGGCTGTATCTTCTAACCGCCTTTTAACTTTTAACTCATAAAGAGAAAGACGGAGTATAAATACAAGAAGGAAGAAAAGGTAGTCTACGGAGAAATATACCACCATAAAAGAAACAAGAAACTAATTTCTAACCAATTGACCTAATAATGAACCAAAAAAAAACAAGAAAGAAAAAAATACAACAAAACCAGAACTAGAACAAAAAAAATTCATGGGGGGTTCGAAGAATTTTCTGACATCCTAGAAAAAGTTTATCCGCAGCATTAAGAGGATCTAGCAAGCTGTATCTCTCCCGCAATCTACCGTTCCTTGTCCAAGGCGTTACCCGAATGAGGAACTTTGCATATTTGAAATAATCCCTTCAAATTTTTATTTATCTGACTCAATTAATCTCCCAGAAAGGAACCAAGTAAATATTCGCGTTTGTCACTCCAGTGCAATTTAAGCTGGGTTGGCGTGGGGGCTAACTGCGTATGCGGTTTTCAAGTGTAATTGAGGATGGCCAGTAAAGCTGGAGCCTAACTTCATCAGTGCCGCATTTTCTTTTGAGCGGTTTGGCCAGTCACGGACACTGCAAACCTTTCAGTTGCAAGTCCGTTTATTCGTTGCTTTCTGCTGTAGAGCCCATCTAAATATTTGAAGGACCCATCGCACTATTTACTCTTCAGCTTACAGTATTTTAAAGTATTTGAATACTTTAGAACTAGGCTGTGGTTTCAGCAAATAACCGACGGTCTTGGGCTGTTTTAAGCCTTTTCCCAAAACCCGCTGACTTATAGCGGAAACAGGAAACAATTTATAAAATCGTTTTTTCTGATGGAAAACTTTTCGCAAACAACCGTCGACAGCGTGATACACACCGGAGGTAGCAAAACACGGCTAGTGAGAAAATCAGCGTGGTTTTGTTAGAGGGGTTAGAATGTACCGTACGAAATTGGGGTCTCCGGCTTTGGAAATATGTGAAGTGTTATGGAAGTAGGTTGCATTAGTATTATAGGTAAGACAGGTCCTTTAAGCCTGTTACTTCTAGGACAGACTTTGCTTCATAGAATCCAACACGTCAAGCATCTTCATGCGGGTCACAGACACCTTCTGTTAGCACCTGGACGGCCCGACTGAAACGGCGAGGACAACGCGAATCCGCAGGATAGTCGACAAGCAACAAGCCGACGGTCAAGCCACCTTAGCGATTTAACTTGCCTACCGGCAATGGACAGTCAGCTTCGATACTTTCAACTTTGGAAAGTAGTCCTATAACTACTGACAGTCACGTGAAGACGAGTTTCATTTCGAGCTGGCGCGAGAAAAAGGGTGATTACGAATTACTTTGGAAGGCTTTCTGAGTATCGAAATTTAAGCTTCGAATTTCTTTGCCTGTAAAGATTATGTGTATCTGGCGTAATATTTGGGGCTGGTTGTCAGTGCTGACCGAGCACTCTATAGAGCCCCCCTCCCCACACCCGCCCCGCCAGCTAAGTGAATTCCAAGGGTAAGAGTGAAACGCAGAAGTGTCTTCACTTTCCCAGTACAAGGTGTACGTGACATTACCTTACCACCACCAAAAGAGCGTGATTTTTAAAACAACACAAGCACTTTATCTTCTAAGCGATTCATTAATCGCACCTCACTAATCTTCCGACTATTCCATAGATTGTAATCTTGTCCAGAACCAGACCCCGCCCCCTCTGGAACGTCGACCAATCTGAAGGCAGGATTCCTACTCTAAATTGAGCGTTTAATTGCCGTGTTGGTTTTCATTTCTAAGTGTTTCCAGTGGCTCCCAACTATAAACAGTGAGATTTCTTGAGCCCATGTGATTAGCTTGTTTTGAAATCCCCGCGCCACGCCACCGGGGTTAGTTTTGACAACCAAGTAGAAACAAGGAAAGGAAAGGGTCATACTTAAAATTCCGGATTGCTAACCTCTAAGTAAGTGTAGTGAAACTTTAAGAATGTCCTTGATATTGTTTAGAAACTGGTTGATGCTTGCATACACCGCTATGGAAGGACAGTTTAAGATCTTATCAGTTTCCCAGGAATGGACAGAGACTTTTCAACAATTCCGAATGCAAATTCGGGTCATTTTTTTTTTTTTTTTTTTTTTTTACAGAAATACAGAACAGTTCAGGAATCTTCTGAGTACACATATGATCTTTTTCTTGGGTACTTTTGGCGCAAGTATTTTGGGGAAAGCTTTGTTTCTGGTTACAAATTTGAACCCAAAAGTTCAAGCGAAGAAGAGAATAAAAAATTGTGTGACGCTTGAACATTTGCAGCGAACTTGCAGTTTATAATCCAATCTTCCGCCCCCTCGCTCGGAAAGTACCCTCTAGAAAATGTGGGAGAGGGAATTCTCTTCGGGGGTAGTTTGGGTTCTACGTATATTGAGATTAGCAGGAGGGAGTATTCTCCGCGAAAATCTTCTACATTACTCATAAAACAAATTTTGTCCACTACGTTCGGACCACCGACGGACTTCTAGGATTCCTACTGTAACTTGAGCGTTTAATTGCCGTGTTGGTTTTCATTTTGACGGACTACAGATCTCGGACAACTTCTAATCTAAGCACAGAATGGTGCAAGCCAAGCGAGAAGGAAATACATATATCCTAAGCCATTCTGGAATCTGTCAGCGAAGAAGCTTCGACGTCTCCCACTTTAACACCACTTTGTGGATTCTTGGTTTAATATCTTTGAGGGGGCTCTAACTCCCTGGGAACGTCGTCCCGTTGTTAATGCCGTATCATGGTGGCACCGGAAAAGGCACCACGAAAACTTGAGAACGTGAGAATGGACATAAAGTTGGAAACAGAGAAAGAAACCGAGGTATTAGTAGAAAATTGTTAGCCTACCGTTGGTTCACGTACAACGTTTGAGGGTTTGCGTAGCCGTAAGATGGAATTGTGCCGTATAGTTTCAACTTTTTCGCGGTAGATGGGCTTGAAAAGACCGGTAACATGCCAGACAGCGAAATCCGTATTACACGTCAGCGTTTAACAAGTGCTGAAGTTTCTGTTCTTATTTGTGTCCTCTTTTAATTTGTAAGCCCAAGCCCCGTTTAGTCGAGTTCTCTTCTTGACTATGATAGCTTGTGTAAATAAATGATTCTGATTTCTGAAACGATCCGGGTCGGACGATCGCAGACAGGAATACCTGTCAGGTTTTCCTGCACCATCATCAGTTCCATACGGAAAAGTTGAGATGCAAAACACGCCAGTGAACCTCTGGAAGAACGAGAAACGTCACCAAAACGAATCCTGAAAATTGATTCAAATCAAATGTAAACCAATCATCAACGTTTGTTATAGTCAGGTTATGGCAATTCTTCCTCGGCCCGAACAGTTAGTCATCAAGAGTATTAGCTTGAGTTCACCTTGACAACTTACTTTTTATTTCATCGTGAATTCCAAAGTATTACCTTGAAAGTCTTATGCATTACTAAATTTTGTTATACAGCACTGAAGTCAGGAGATGTTTTGGACCGTGATCCTAACGCGCCAACCGTCTGACGAACTCGGTTCTTCATGTCATGCTATTAAGCTGCATCTGCTTTAACCTCAACTACGCTAACGAATTTCAATTGGGATCGACTAAAAAGAGGCACGGCACGACTTAGTAAAGGAGGCAAAAGAAATAAAAAGAGGCACGAAAACTAAAAGGGCCCTTTCAGGCGTTGGGGTGTGGGACAGGAACAATGTTATAACGTACCGTCTTTTAGGCTCTGGAGCTACGAACTCTCACTTACCCTAGGTTCACACAGACGTTCACACTGAGGCGATATAGGCCATAGCCGAGATTTTCGTCACCAAAATCGGCGATTTTGTTGCTTCCTCAGGCGATTTTCAGTGTTGGGAAAATTCAACTTTAATCGGGCGACAGTACGATTTTATGCACGCAACAGCAACATGGACGACCCTTTTGACGATTCACTTTTAGAAAAATTAATTATTTTTATTATTTTAAGGGTTATTTTTAAGTATTTTAATTATTTTTCGCGTTAAATTCTGTTGCCGCCGAAAATTCAGTGTGAACATCCAGGCGATAAAAAATCTTCTGTCGCTGCGATTGAAAAATCGCGTTCATCGCCGCGATTTGCTCTCTGTGAACCTAGGGTTACTTGTCTACTTCTATTACTGGCTAATCTCTTTTTATTACTCGTGCCTCCTGCGCCAAAACGTGTCCTGCCGTGCCTCTTTTTAGTCGATCCCCGATAAGGTAAGACAGTGAATCTTTCGCTCTACTAACGTCACGGATTCCCCATTTCCAGGGGTCCCAGAAAGAGTTAAACCCTCGGCGGTCAGATGTCATCCAACCTAGAGTGGCAGAATTATCCGTCGCAAGTGTTCCCGGGAACAGCTGGAGGCGGGTGTCCAGTTTTTTACGGCAGTAAGTATTACTCTAGCGGAAAATTTGAATATTGGCAAAAACGTGAACTTCGTGTCAGGGATTTGCTGTGGATACCTTTTCTATCTGTTGTAACAACAGTGAAATTTAGTGACAGGCATTTCACGGTCAAGGTTTTTAGACTAATTTTAAGCC
This sequence comes from Branchinecta lynchi, assembly GCA_023053575.1. Classification (NCBI taxonomy): domain Eukaryota; kingdom Metazoa; phylum Arthropoda; class Branchiopoda; order Anostraca; family Branchinectidae; genus Branchinecta; species Branchinecta lynchi. Next base: position 16,196,035 of record JAKZAP010000005.1, read on the forward strand.
GTCCGGAAGTTCTCTCGAATTCCATTGAGCCATGTACTTCCAGGTAACAAAAAGAATTGTCCAGGCCAACACCCTGATAATTTATATTTTATTGTTATTTTTTATTCGTTAATTTATGTATTCATTTATTTACCTCAAACTGAGGAGTAAAAAATATAGTAGCCTATATCAAACATAGCTATACCTAAATAAACTGAGCGATTCAGTGATACTATAAATACTATCTAAAAAAAAACATGGTTTGGACAACAAAATTACTAAAAGAAATGGGGATCTCAAGGAGAAATTCAGAAGACATGAAACTGTATATTTTAACAGTAGTAACAAATTCGGAGTTTTCTAGGATTGTTGCATCAAAAGAATATGAGGTAAAGCAACGGCGGTTAACAGTGACCTGAGGATATATGTTCTCTATCGCCCACGAGAAAGAGCTAGGAGGCCAAATGCCTTGCGAGTGCTATCTTGAATATGTTGCAAACTATGGACCGAGAAACACTTATTCAAAAAATGTTTACAACGGATACGTCAGCTCTGATTCTTCATCAGCGATATTTCGGCCCTCTTGGCAAGGGTCCTCGTCAGGCTGACGAGGCCTGACGAGGACCCTTGCCAAGAAGGGCCGAAATATCGCTGATGAAGAACCAGAGCTGACGTATCCGTTGTAAACATTGTTTGAATAAATGTTTCAAAGTCAGCTTGGGCTCAAAGAATATTTATGGACCGAGAAACCCTGATAGACAATGCATACGGGATCTGTGAGTACGTCACTATGTTTTTTTTTTTCTTTTCTTATTTGGTGTCGAAACCTTCACTTTAAATAGCTTGACATTATGGTCATAGTTGATCACCAAGATTTGAGTCGGAATCAGAACTAATCAAGTACCCCCCCCCCCCCCCTCCACAGCCCTTTACTCTATTGAAGACGGCCTCAAGACATGCTTGTTTTACTCGAAACCAAATATCCTCTGTGTTTTGGAATAACGTGCAAGCTTTAATCAATGTAGCCTATCATAAATATGTAAAAAAAAAAGATGTAAAAATGATGATGTATTGAAAAAGATGTAAAAAATTGAGAAGTTGTTTCTTTAAGTACTGTAAATTTCTGATGTATCTTCCAAAATCTTTTCGTAATCGTAAATTGGTTTCGAATTTTAACGTTCAGGATAGTAGTCTGTCAGTACAATTTTTCGTTCGCATTCAAATCTATTTTCCCTCCACGAACATCCTGCTCCTCAGCCCATGAAATTATTAGCCAGTTTTTGGGATCCCACAACGTAAGTGGAGGGATACCTATGACATCGCAAAAGTTGTCCGTCTGTCCGTCCGTCCGTCCGTCTGTCAGCACGATAACTCTCGAAGGGAATGAGATATTTTGATGAAACTTGGTGTGAGGACTCATCAAGTCAAGGGAAAGATCGAGTTTGTAGATGGACCCGATAGCTGCATATTTAGGGGAAGGGGAGGGGTTTCGAATTTTTGGGCGAAACAAATATTTCTTAAAAGCTTATGAGATAGTTGATTACGGGGTAAGACGACATTCTGAACACGAATATTAAAACCATTTTCTCGCCGGACAATTAGTTCACCCGGAATCCGGCTAAACCGGAAAGTTTGTTAAAAGTAAAAGTTTTATCTGAAGTTGATTAGATATCCGATTAAGGAGTAAAGAGACATGCTGAATCCGTATATGAAAATGATTTTCTCGTCGGACAAGTAGGTCTGACGGAATCCGGCCAAAACCGGAAAGTTTGTCAAAAATAAAAGATTAATCTGAAGTTGATTAGAGATTCGATTTAAGGATAGTGAAACATGCTGAATCCGAATATGAAAATTATTTTTTCGCCGGACAAGTAGATCGCCCGGAATCCGGCCATAACCGGAAAATCCGTTAATAGGGAAAGTTTTATATGAATTTCATTTGGTGTTCGATTTATGGGTAAGAAGGCATGCTGAATTCGTGTATGACAATCGTTTTGTACCTGGACACATTTCACCACGAATCCAGCTGAAATCGGAAATTTTTTAAAAGTTGAAGTTTTATTTGAAGTTGACTATGGAGATATGGATGGTATGGAGATACGCTGAATCTATTTTTGAACTTCAATTTTTTGTGGAACAAGTAGTTCGCCCGGAATCCGGCTGAAACCAGAAATTTGGCAGAACTAAGGCAGGAACTTTCGTCAAAGTAGAAATGACGCAGGCTGTAGGGGTAAACTCACATGCTGAATCCATATTTGTACTTCGTCTTCTCCGATGATTACCACTGGACGGCTACTAGACCCGATTGTCTGTCAATATTAAATTTTTGGGATCCCATCGAAGCCGTTGGTCTTGTTCATTCCTTAAACCGATTAATGTGCTTGTCACTGCGTAAAATTTGTAAGTATATTTACATTGTTTAGTTTAAGTGTTTTAATATGTATATTTTACTTTGTGTATTTTATTCATACTCCACTGTTATGCAGAAAGCGGGTCACAAATAAATAAACAAATACAAAAGTAAACAGTGACACGACACGACTGCACAAACATTTGCTTCCCAAAGGCTATAAAATGCAGAGTCTCTAACTCCTTTGTTCACCGCCTGTCACTCTCTTCGGTAGCTGCGCATGGTCAAGATCCTCCATCCATTACTATAGGCTTGTCATCATTTAATGATTATCATGAATGATTAACTCATAGATATTTCTTCAGCCCTAGCTGACTGTGATTCATATTTGACGGTGCAACATGATAAGTCAGCTACAATTTAATAGAGCTACATTTCGGTCCTCCTTGGCAAGGGTCTTCTTCAGCCTCAAGCCACTCAAGCTAGTTCATTCAAGTATTTCATTTTCCAGCTTGAGTGGCTTGAGCCTAGAGAGGACTCTTGCCAAGAAGAGCCGAAATATAGCTCTAACAGAATGTAGCTGAGTCAACAGTTGCACCGTCAAATATAAGTAAGTAAGTAAGTAATTTATTTGTAACCCGCCGTTTCGAAAAAGCGAAGTAAATAAAAGAAAAGAAATAAAAGAAATATGAATAATTCATTTTGCAAAATATTGATCATTACGAATATTTGAGCGTTTTCTTTCGTGTTTATTTTCTTTCTTGCTCAAAATCGTTTGCAATTTAAAATGGGAATATTTGGTGACTGAAATCTTGTCAGGTCTTGAAACTAAAACTCAATTTAGGGTGGGTTGATGTACAGTTGAAGATGAAGACAGGGTTAGAATCCCAGGTTTTGATTTGGAGTTTACGCCGTCTCGAATCTCACTAGCTGGAGGCAGACGTAAGTGTTATCGCCCCTTGGGTAGCAATAAACCTTCGTTTTGAGTGTCTTTACTTAATAATGCGCAGCTACACGTGTGGTCACCAAATCCAGCAAACAAAGCAGATTTCACCCAAAATCGGTTACATAAATTCCTGCGTAACTGCAAACTTTTTAGTTATCTATCGTCCGTTGCTGAAGACCTCCACGTTTCTGTCCTTGACATTTTCCATCTGGGAAGAAGATTTTTAGACCCGCTTAGTCCCTTCTCTGTTTGTTTGTTTTTGGGACCCCAAAACAGTAGTGACGGGAAACCTATGACTTCGTAAAGCTTGTCCGCCCGTCCGTCCGCCCGTCTGTCTGTCTGTTGGCACGATAACTCCCGAAGAGTTGAGATATTTTTGTTCAAACTTGATATGAGGATCTCTTGGGTCAAACTAGAAGTTCGTAGATGGGTTAGATGCAAGTTCGAACCCGGTCTAGCTTTGTTTCGGTTCTGCAGTTTGTCCAGCTTCGCTTGTCTAACGTCGTTTCGGCTTGATCGAAAAATACGTCTTCTACACCGCCTTCAAAAGCTTTTTGGGATCCTAAAACGTAAGTGGAGCCTATGACATCGCAAAAGTTGTCCGTCTGTCCGTCCGTCTGTCAGTACGATAACTCTCCAAGGGATTATTTTGATGAAACTTGGTGTGAGGATTCTTTGGGTCAAGGGGAAGGTCAAGTTCGTAGGGCTCTGTAGCCCTACGTTTAGGGGTGGTGGAGGGGGTTTCAAATTAATTTATTCAACATTAATTCAAATCCCCACCCCTTTATTCTCAAACCTGTATAGCTCTGCGAGGTGGATGACAACATTCAATTGTTTATTCTATGGACGTCGGAGAGATCTCTCGAGAGAGATCTAGTGTAATCGGAGGTCGAAGAGGTTGATATATACTGTTCAAACGAGGAAATATGTTGTTCAAGCGAGGATTTAGTTGAATAAGGATTTACTGGTAAAGTACAGGTCAAGTTCGTAGATGGGTCTTTTAGTCCTATCTTTAGAGGCAGAGGAGGGGTTTCGAATTTACGGTAAAAATATCTTTTATAAGCTAATAAGATATTCATTGAGGTAAGGAGGTTCGCTGAATCCATATCGGAACTTAGTTTTCTTGCTGGACAAATGGTTCATGACGAATTCGGCTGAAACTAGAATTTGGTTGAAGCTCAAAGTTGTTTCTAAAATCGATTAGAGATTCGGTATCGGGGCAAGGAGACATGCTAAATCCATTTTTTAACTTTATTTTAATTGTAATAATATTCAAGGAATCTGACGAAGACTGGCGAAGACAGGACCCAATTGTTTGAATCAAATGTTAAATTTGTGGGATCCCATCGAAACCTTTAGTCTTGTTTTGTTTGATGGCATGGTTCTTGTTGGTTCTTGCTTTCGCAGTTTTGGCCGTCGCTGTTTTTGCAGTCGCGCTTTTGACCGGATACCCCTGGAAGCTGTCTAAGCGTTTGAGAATTATTCTGTAGACTAACTTGAAAATGTTTACAACCAAGGAAATTACGACGGACTCCACTGTCATTTTCTTGTTACTGCCACCTTCTGCTAAGGTGTCCCCGAGTTCCCGAAATCGAAAAAAAACACTAACTAATTAATTCATTTCTTTCCGCAAGCCGATATCTAACGAAATTTGCAGTAAAAGACAGGAATAAGTACACACAGCTTTCGAGAACGAAGCATACGTACGCAATCAAACTGTCATAATAATGTTAGAAAAATAATATTCAGAACTTCAGACGTTATGTTACTCGTCAGCTGCAAAATTTGTCTTTCGTCATTGAAGCTACGCTGTTTCGAATTTCAAGTTGACAAATTAAATCCTGGTAGCAGATTTCACCGTTATTGTTTCTTGAGGATCAGACCTGATCAGTGCCTGATTTTATTGCTATTTCCTTATTGGACACAGGGGAATTTCTAGCCACTTGACACTCCTGCGAAGATAGGCCTACCCCCACGGAAGGTGAGAGCCCCCTCATCGAGCAGCGATTAAGGGTCAGGTTTTACGATATGAGCATTTTCTCTAAGCAAATTCTGGTAAATTTATGGGTGGATCTTTGAGCCGAGAATTCCGTTTGGTCACGAACTCGGAGGGCTAATGGCAGACATCTCAGATTCTGGGATACAAGTGACGGCGGATGACCAAAAATGATGCAACTTGGAGGTGTACAAAATTTAGGCTTTTGTAAAAATTAGGTAAAAATAAGAGTTTCAGGTTTTTGCTGTCTTGACAACTTTCGAACGAGTGAAAAGGCTGGAGCTTATATTTTTCTCGATTATTCAATTTACGGTTTTGGGACATTTGTAATATTTTTTTAGTAGTGGAGAGTAACGCTGTTCGAAGCAACTCTCGCATGCTGTAGCGACGGGCGAAATATTTGACACTATAAAGAGCAGCCCGAAGTGTTAAGACATTAATTGCCTATTTTAATCTCCAAAGTTCTTGGTGGGTTTTCTATAGTTCTTCACTGAGGCCATTTGACTACATAGTTTCTCGGAGATAGTCTTCCCTAAATCCGGGAATTCCGCTGGATTAACGAAGAGAGAGCGCAAGTGTAAAACACAAGTCTTTCGATGAGAACAAAAGGGTTTATTCCAACCAAAACAAGAGCAACAAGCTCATTTGGCACTCGTAACTCGTTTGGCATAGCTGAGTCAGAGGATGAAAAATGGAATTTGCCAATTCGTGAGTTTGTTCTGATCATTTCTAAACAAAAGCAGTGAGATATGATCATGGGCCTTTGGAAATCATGAGAATGTATCGTTCGGTACAAAGTTATTTTGTGTTTGCACTTGGCTGTGATGACGCGCATTTAAGGGCACCATAATTTATTTTTAAACCCCTTGAGGAAAAAATGATGGTGGGGTCATGAAAATGTATATTTTGCTCAAAAGTATTTGTTTGTTCTTTAAGGAATTCACTTGTAAGCAAAATCGTTGAGGCTAAAATGATTATTGGCCCTGGGGATCATGAATATGCATCGTTTGGTCAAAAGTTTTTTTTTCACTTTTGGCGAAGATGCGCAATTTAAGGGTGCCATAAATTTGAAATCAAAACCCTTGCGGCAAAAATGTCATCGACGTCGGGGATCATGGAATGTATAGTTTGGTCAAAAGAATTTTTTCACTTCGAGGTTAAGATGCACACATGAAGGGATGGACTGGGAAGTGACATTTTCTAAGTCAATCTTGTCGAGTCATCATGATCATGAAATGTATGGTTTGGTCAAAAGTATCTTTTTCACTTTGAGGATAAGATACACACATGAGGGATGGTTGGATCTGGGAATTGACATTTTCCAAATCAATCTTGTTGAGTCTCTAATGTTACAGCCAAGTTTTATCGTCCTAACACATAAGGAAGTACTTTAACTTGCGATCACCAGAATTCCGGACCCCCTCCGACTCCCCCTCAAAGTGCCTAAATCCGATCCGGTTTCAATCAATTTCGATCAATCTTTATTATTCGAAGTGCTAAACTTCAATTATTAACATAAAAAAGAGGAAAATAATTTAAAATTTCCCGTTGAAAAAACTTGCATCTTAGGAACTGGTTTTGCTGCCATTTTCTGTGGCCTTATACGGTCGGAAATGTGGGGAGGGGGAAGGATATGCCGATGGTTGGGGTCTTCCAGCAGTTGGTCACCAAACTTGGTAGAAAGTTGGTGTCTACGGTTTGACAAAGATGCGAGACCAAACTCGTTAAGAAGGGAGATGTACGGGATTTGGGGGATTTTGATACTATTAGTAAAGACCATCCCCTCGAGGCGTTCCGGCTACTCATGTGTTCAACCGAAATGCCATACCGGACAGCAGTATTCAAAGGAAGGGCGAATGAACACAAGGTAAATGCGAAGGAGGTGGTGTTTCGGGGTGCCATGGCGGGAGAGCATTTTGAGAGATCTTATGCCCATATTTGCTCTTTTCAGCATAGATTGTATTTGCTTATCCCACTTGAGATCTGAAGTTACATGAACATCTAAGAGTCTCTCACTGGTAGACCTAGCTCTTGTGCTTGTTCTTTCCACCAACTTTCTTCCCGATCGCTCCACTCTAAGCGTGTCATAGGATTTCCGTGCCCCCCCTCCCCCCCACCGCACATTCATCTGACGCTGAAATGAGACATCTGAGATCTTTCCAAATATCAAGTTTCATCAAGATCACCTGTTCGAAAGTTATACATCTTAATATCCAGGATCCCACCCCCCGCCACTCCCCCATGATGGTCAGATTGGGGAACTGCCTATTTCCAAGTTCATCTCGTCTGGTTTCTGATACGCCTGCCAAGTATCGTCCTAGCCAACCTGGAAGTACCTTAACTCCGGATTACCGGAATCCCAAAGCCCCCCTCCAACTCTCCCCACAGTGATCCAATTCTGGCAATGAGGTATCTAGTGCTTGTAATTGTTCTTCCCACCAAGTTTCATCCTGATGGCTCCACTCTATGCGTGTCACAAGATTTCCAGTTCCCGCCTCCTGCTCCTCCTCCCCCACATTCATCGCCCGGACTTGAAATGGGAAATGGGAAATGGGAAATCCAAATACTTTACATTTACATTTATACCTCAAGATTCCGGATTCCCCCTGCCTCCACTCCCCCCACAATGGTGGGATTACGGGAACTGACTATTTCCAAGTTAATCTGGCTGGGTCTCTAGTATGCCTGCCAAGTTTCATCGTCCTAGCCCACCTGGAAGTACCTTAAATACGGGTTACCCAAGATTCCCCCCCCCCCGAATCCCCCCACAATCATCGGATCCGGTCCGGACTTGAAATATCTGAGACACGAGGTCGTTCCAAAGATCAAGCTTCTTTAAGATCCGATCACCCGTTAAAAAGTTAGATATACCTCAAGACAGTCCCCAGAGGAAAACCTGTAAGGGCCTAAACAACAAAATAACTTTCAAACCATACAAGGTAGCCTACTAGCTATACCCCCCCCCCAAAAAAAAAAAGTAAAAAAAAGAATTTGTAATTAAAAAAAAATGATCTCTGCAACGGACAGATAGAAAACTGATTTTTTTTTTTCGTACCTGAAAAAAACACAAAACAAAACGAACTTCCAAAAATAAAGTGCTTATTCTCTCTGACCAAAAGTGTAGGCCTATCCTCCAGCATTTTAGTTTTAGTTTAGTTTAATACTCTTTATTATAGAAACCAACTGTTACATGCTAAACTACATGAACACACCTTTTGTAACCCTCTTAGCATCCTTTATACATGTAGCTGATACTTCTGACTGCAGGAAAGCCCAAATGGGCCTGTGGGGGCAGTAAAAAAACACATCATTTTACATTAATTTTCGCATACTTTTTCAAAAAAGAGAAGAAAACTGAAAGAAGAAGAACAAAAAGAAATGAAGAAAGAAAGCAAAGATAGACAACTAGTGAAACTAAATGAATGGGGAAGAATATCGCTGTTTGGTGGAAGACCCTTGCGAAACACCAAGTCACAAACACGCTATTATGGGCCCTTGGTAGTATCAAAGTTACGGTCTTTCATCAAAGTGGACTACTATTCCATTTAAACATCTCAGGTTCTATTTTCAGACAATGTCGCCTACGAACGCCAACGAACTCCTACAGAACGATACCCATGTGCCCTGTACAACTCATCGTCCGCACTCACCCCTGGACCAACCGTTTCCCCGTGCAGTTCAATTTCCGGTTCCAAAAGCCCTACCAATCTCACACCTGTCAAATCAGAACCGGACTCGAAGCCGGTTCGCTCAAAACCGGAGCCCTCCTCGAAGCCGCCCTACAGTTACGTCGCACTGATCGCGATGGCGATAAAGGAAAGCCCTGACAAGCGGCTCACTTTATCCGAAATATACAGTTATATCACAAAACATTTTCCATATTTCGAGAAAAATAAGAAAGGCTGGCAGAACAGTATTAGGCATAACCTAAGCTTGAATGAGTGCTTTCAAAAGATCCCGAGGGAAGGAGGAGGGGACAGGAAAGGAAACTACTGGATTGTTTGTAAGTATAACTGGATCCTTTTTAGTGTGTTTATTGATTGCGGTTATTTAAAGTGTGGTGCTGTGAATCAATAGCTGTTGTGTTTAGTAGGGAGAGAAGCCTCATTTTTCCCATTCATAAATAAAATATAAAGTTTTATCCGTGAAATATATCAATTTACCGACTTCAAGTGAATCCGAAGAAAGTAAAAGATAAAACAGTCAAATGCATATGGACAGATCCAATGCTATTTGCAAAGCTTATAGGTTAAATCATAGGAACCGCATTACAAACAAATTCCACTTTGAGACCCTGAAATGTTTCCTAAACTTCGGAATAATGAGTCAACAGCAGGGCAGAAATTTACAACAATAATCGTTTTTTTTAGACATTTTCCACATTTTTTACATTTTCCGACATTTTTTAGACAGTTCCATCGGCATTTTCCTCTTACTTTTTGGTATGGATTAGGCCCGACCCGCAGGAAACTGTCCCCCCCCCCCCCCCCCGAAATAAATTCCTGGATCCGACCTGGTCAACGGTAAAAAAAAATTCTTGAAACCAGCCATGTCCGTTCGCAAGTACTTCCGTATTTTGCTTCACTTCTCGTATTGGGTAAATTTTTACCTCTCATTTCTATCGAAAGCAGGCACGGTTTAATGCGGCTACTTTGGATGATGGTAAAGCGAAAAAGAAAGCTATTGGTTTTAGTAGATGAATAACATATTATGCTTAATGCGTTCGAAAAAATAAAGTAGATGATGTTTTGCAGCCCCCGACTTCGAAGATATGTTCGAAAACGGCAACTACAGGCGGCGGAGAAGAATGAAGCGCCCCTATCGGACGACAGGACTGTCAATGTCGCTCTTCACTACAGGGTTTGCAAAAGGATTTACACCGTTCCTAAACCCCAACTCTTACAACACGTAAGTGCATTTAAACTGATGCCCTGCATTAGTTGGCCGAGTTAACTGCGGTCCAGGCTAAAGAATGTGGTTCTCAACTCTTTCGCGTAGCCTACACAAAACAAATTTGTTATGTCCACCATATTTGATCCTATGAAAAATTGTAGCCTGTCTGTGCAGTTGTATGAGATACAATCTATCCTTCAGATGATATGTAGTAATACCAAATACTTTCATTTAACTGTGCTTCAGACTGGGATAGCCCTAAGCAGTGTTAGCTCGTAGCACCCAGGCATGATATAGGGTAGTAGCATATAGTATCATCAACTGCTGCTGCATGCTACTAAAAGCTTACAGCTTTGTACAACTAATTTTTCTACGATATTGATTTAAAGTTTTATTTTCGGTGCAAATTCCATAGACCACACATAAACGTCCACTCACCGAACCACAAACTTTTGAATGAATGAATAAAAGAACGTTCAATCAGAACCCCGGGTATTATAGGTATTGACACAATGCAAGGAGCAAAAGCCACATTGTAAACACAAAGGTTTTTTTGGTAAGTTGACATATGAAGGAATGCAGTACTCCAACTAACAGCTCTGGAAGAATACAGACTGTTAGATATACACTATATTATTTACAATGCGACGGACCGAACAACAAACAAGATAATTTTTTCCTGCTCATTTTTAGTGCAGCGCTTCGAGGCAGCTCCTTTGCCACAGTTGCGGCATCAGGATATTCCCCACATTATACCTCATCGATGTCCGAAGTTCTGGGAACCCCGGCGTCTTTCATTCAAACTGCCGCTCGTAGTGCCGCATCAGGGTTTGCCTCGTTCACCCCACTGCACGCCAGCCAGGTAATAATTTTTCAAGCTAATTAACAGAGGAAAGACGCAAAAGTATGTCTATGGTTGTTTGAGTGCAGGCTAGACATGTTGTGTTACGCGTTGTCCAAATTGGTGGAATAAGCTGCATTTCCACGTCATCGCTACTTGATTTGGTTAGGCTGAATGACACAGAATGGGATGGATTTCCATTTTCCCCGTCACGTTCTACCGCAGTAGCAATTGACGCATGTAGCTCTAATGCAGCTTATTATACCGATTTGAACAATGCTTTAGGATCCATAAAAAATATCTGGGGAAAAGAGGCAGGGTTGAAAAATTCATTCTCGCACTTGACGCAAACTCTGCCTGCCACATTAATTTATAGATCATTCAAAGCACGGCAGGCTATTTTACACATTGATTTTCTGTATCTCATCGTCATTTAAGTATCATTATAATTATAAGACAAGGATGCGAAAAAGCTCTTTCAAACACAGCGAAAATAACTGAGCAAGAATTTTTCTTCGAAATGAACGAGATATCTTAGAGGTCACCTTGCACTATTTACTGTCCGGCTGCAATGTATTACCTGGAGAAATCTGGAGAAGATAATAGGAAGGGTGTGCGAAATCGCTAGGGTGAATACTCCTTGAACGCAAACTGCCTGGGTTAAAATGGCTAATAACGGAAAAACATCTGCGACGATCATCAGCAATAGTTCGGCACTTCTTGGCAAGAGTCCTCCTCAGGACCTTCTTCTAGTCCAGGAACAGCCTGACGAAGCCTGAAAAAGAATAAGCAAAGCCTAGTAGAACAGGGATCCCTCAACCGTCGTGGTTTTTATGCGGACCTGCGGCTGCAGGCAACCGCTGATCAAGGCGTTTGAATGCAACGTCGGACTTTATTCTATAGTTATGGCTTAATTTTCTTTTTATTTTACTCCTTTTTTTCAACGATAATAACATTAAAGTTTAACTGAAAAGCCAACATACTTTTGTATCATTTAACTGAATGCACTGCATTTTTTGGATTGTGTCTTTTTTACTATTTGCTCTAGAATAACGTTCAGCATATCTACGGTAGTCCTCACATCGGAAATTTCATAACGCAGAAAAATTGAATCGCAGCACATACTCGTGAATAGCGGAGCAACAAAGTAATGCATTTTCGCCGGGTTTTCAAGCTTCTTTAAATGAATAAGTGATGGGTAACTAGTCACTTAAACTTTAATACAAAAAAATAAAAAGGCTTTCGCCTCTAAATAACTCTGAAAAATATGGTTATGGCCTGCTACTCTTATTACTTTATCTAATATTTGATTTATAGTGTGTAGCAAACGTGAGTTAATCTTCAACATTAATTTCATGCCTCGTCCCTCTATTGGCTTTTCTGCAGTTGCACACTTCAGGAAGTAAGATGGAGGTAACTCTTATACACGCTCCCAGTTAACCAGAAATCTGCGTCGAGTTGCTGCGACTTGAGCTGGTTTGCAGAAGTCTATCTTTATACGTTCTTGACGATGTCAAGTTTCGCTGTGACAAACAGTTTTAGTCGGGCTGGGGGAATTCCGGCCAGTTGTCTCCCCTAAATTGTCGAATGTCTTCTCCTGCTCAAGATGTCTCCGGATTTATGGCCCTCACTTTCGGGACAATTTACGTTCCTAAAAATTGGCGGAAAATTTAAATCGTGTGATTTGTGTTTGACAGATGGGACCCGCGCATCAGCTGGACGGCATCCACGGAATGCACCAACAGTTGACACCTTTGAATACGTACGGACAGCTGTCGGCATCTTACGGTAATCTTTTGCTATAATCAAACGGGTAGGAAAAAAGGAAGTTCAGAAGAGAATATGCCAGGTTAAGCGAAAGATTTCTCGATAACTCAGAACGTTGTAGCTTATCTCGTATTTTTATTTTGAGATTTCCTGACAAGTGCGGTTATCGAACTGATTGGCTCTAGACACCCGTTTCGATTTTTATCTGTGCAGAAATAAAGATCGCAATGTTTTTTTTCTGGCAGAGCAAAATAACACTAGGGAGTAGCACCAATACTTATGCTTTCCATGCTTGGCAGACGGCCATACTCGTAGCACCGCCCATTACGCTTGCGGCATTTAAAGCAAGACAAAGTTGCGGGTTTGGAAATTTCTAATACAGAAATGGTAAACAGGGGAGGTTGTATCTTTTTTTGCTGTATTCAGAATATGAAGTTACTGGGGCCAGCTGGTGCACCGTAGTGCACGACTGATTGAGTTTCAGCAGGGAGGTTCTCTATCGCTATTGGTGCTAGTGTCGCTGCTATTGAGTGTGTCATTTTTTCAAGTCTTCACAATCCCGATGAAAAATTTATCTCAGAATAGTAATATGAAGTTGTACGAAAAAGTACCATGGAGTACTCACTGATGCTACTACATGCTTCTGCTTCAAGACTACCGTGTTACTGCATTCTACTGCATGCTACTATTAGCAAGACAGGATGTTACTGGATACTGCTACTTAAGATTGGCCCAGTCTCAGGCACATTAAATGATAGTACTCTTTACTATTAAATATCACTAGATGCAACTTTTTCGTACAACTATCATACAACTACACAGGCTACAAGCTTTTTATCGGGTACTCCCTAGTGTTATTTTGCTCTGCTTTCTGGGGTTTAGGATGGGGTTTAGGCAAACACTTGTCCGACATTTGTAAATGACAGGTTAAGCCCTTTTGCTGCTTCAACGTCATCTGCAGTCCTCTAACAGGAATATTTAGTCCCGCCTTCAAGGTCAAGTCAGATAAGGTCATATTGTTCATCGGTTCTATGCATGGCCGCCATTCCTTCGACTGAGCATCCCTACGAGGAAGGGTGGTAACCTTGGCTGGTCGATAAACAGGCACGTTAAACCTGCATGAAACTATTGGAAGTGCTGAATATCCTTTCTATTTCCTAGGTGCTGCGGCTGCTCAGTGTTCTTTTAACTCGTCGTACTCCGGCCGAAGAAATGGGGAATGCGGAATGATGTCATATTACCAGAGCACGGCGAACTAATAGTCTCAAACCCCTAACTAATCCGAATATAGACCTTCGTCGTTTACGATAATTGACGATAATTAGTTTCAGAGAAACCGAAGGAAAAAGTTGTTTCTAGTTTGTTTATTTTCTTTTTGTTACTGACGATTCCAAGTGCAAATAAAAAACTATCAATTTGTCACACGATGTCGTGCAAACCCTTCCATCTCTCTCGTGACCTGGCCGTACTATGATCAGGGGCGTCGCAAGTGCATTTTCGTTGGGGTAGGAGGGGAGGGGGGGGGGGTGCAGGGCAAATTTTTACCGAGTCACTCAAAAACTCCGAATTCTAGAAACTGACAATTCGAGCTTCAAATTATTATTATTATTATAACTTATTTGAATCCATCAAAATTGAATAGTAATGAAAAAAGAAACACCAACATGTCAACCAAACTCACGCACACTTACATACAAATAAACAACTGATCCTTAAAACATATTAGCCTACTAAATTTACAATAACAAGACCAAAGGTGTCGATGGGATCCCAAAAATCTAATATTTGATTCAGACAATCGGGTCTTGTCCTCGCTAGATCCAGTCTTGGACAGGCTAATCATCAGAGAAAGCCAAGTTCAGATATACCTCTATAAGCCATATCTATTTTGACGACACTGACCGAGACTTCCTGCCGATTTCCGAGCAACCTACTAGTCCAGCTAAAAAAGAAAATTCAGAAACAAATCCAGCGTATCTCCTTATCCCTTTCTCTTATCCCCATCTAATCAACTTTGAATAAAATTTTGACTTAAAACAAATCCGGTTACAACCGGATTCCGGAATAATTATATGTCCGGGTAAAAAACCATTGTCATATACCGACTCAGCCTCTCTTCTTACCCCTTAATCTGTCATCTAATCGAACTTTTGCTTTAAAAAAAATTTCCGGTTTGATTCCGGGCGAGCTCGTTGTCCGGCGAGTTAGTGATTTTCACCATCGTGTTCAGCATGTCTTTTTACCCTAAATCAAACAGTTAATCAACTTCAAATTAAACTTCTGCTTTTAACCAACTTTCCGGTTTTTGCCGGATTCCAGACGAACTACTTGTCCGGCGTGAAAATGGTTTTCACTATCGTGCTCAGCATGCCTTCTTACTCCATAATCGACTTTCACATTAGCTGTTTAAAAATATTGTGTTTGTCCCTTAATTTGAACCCCCTCCCCCACCCCTAAATGTGGAGCTACATAGCCCATCTACGAAACTGACCTTACCCTTGACCCAATGAATCTTCACACCAAGTTTCATCAAAATATCTCATTGCCTTCGAGAATTATCGTGCTTACAGACAGACGGACAAACGGACAGACGGACTTTTTTTGCGATGTCATAGGTATCCCTCCACTTACGTTTTGGGACCCCAAAAACAAGGGAGAAAATCAGAAATAAAAATAAACAAACTAATCAGTGCGCTATTTGTGAAAAAAGGAAAAAGGTTGTGATGAAGAAGAATGTTGTCAGCCTTTTTATGAAATTTTTGGATTCTACTATTTAACCCCTTCGCACATACTGTCCTCGTCTGAGAACATACCAAAACCTATTTTATTTTAGAGCTCCAGATGGCAGTTCAGGCACTTTTCGTGCACCATTGTGTAATGGAATACTTGATTAGCGTGTCACATTTTTTTTTTTTGCGCTAAACTGTATGCTGGATTTTTGGCGATTTTTCAAAGATTTGTCATGTCAACTTCAGAAAATAGTACAAAACCAGGCATGTCAAGAATTTTTATTCCAGTCTTCACAATGAATACTGGCCTTTGTTCTTTTAGAGGATCACTAAACGCATCTAGAGGACTGGAAAAGTACTACTGTTAGCTCTTTGTTGCTGGTTGTAACTATGGTAAGCATGATACGAACGAGACTGTCCTCTGATGAGGACAGTGTGTATCGCACACAGCAAGCTAGGTGGAACGGGACAACTGCTTTTGAAGCACACTTAGAGACATCTATTGTTCAACAAAATGGGTGATCAAACCCAAATTGCTATAGAATTTCGTCCGGTAGAAGGCCAAACTTGCGCGAAGAGACGTTACGGGTTTTTGTCCTCGAGCGAGGACAGCGTGCGCCGCGCATTTGTAACATACTTATCGTTCTGAACTGGCCCATTTTATTAGCTGTCAGCCTTGATTAGCGATAAATGAACTTTTGCATTCCTAGTTCCTTCTAATCGAGTGCTACGAGTTAGGAATCCTAGCAGTACATTGAGGTTGATATGCCTGAGATTGTAAACAAAAATACAACCGTAGCATGGGTGGGGTTGACAAGGTCTATCATCTGCTGTCTCTATACCGGACTTTCCTCAGGTCAAGGAAGTGAACTCTGAGAATGTTTTTTCACATGGTAGATCTGGCCGTGTGCAACTCATGGCTGGAGTATATTAGTGACTGCGAACGTGAAAGAGCGGTGAAGAAAAATCGACATGATCTTTTGTCCTTTCGCACGAGTTCGCAGAGGCACTGGTTCACACAGCTTTTTCCACCCCAAGCAGACGAGGGAGATGTCCCGATACCGCCGACAAAGCGGAATCGAATTTTCGTCCGACCTGGGAAAAGTGAAAAGTGCCAGGTTTGACCAGACTAGCCATTGGCCTGAAAAGACTTCTACTCAGAATCGTTGCAAAAACAGGCCATGCCTGCTGGAAACACGCACCATGTGCTCAAAATGTAAAGTGCCACTAAGCAACGTCAAAGATAGAGAGTGCTTTGTTGAATTCCATTCTAAGTAGAATGATTCTTTTGTATCTGTCGTATGTTAGAATATAGTTGAATTACACTAACTGCAGCACGGTGTCCTCAGACAAGGACAGTCCTAGAAAGACCCTTGGAGTGATAGGAAAATTCTAAGACAAATCTCCAAGCTTACTTAGGTCTAGACTTGTAAGTTTCAAGCACCGGCAGAATTTTATCTCACGAGGAAAAAAATCGTGTGCGAAGGGGTTAAGGTTTCCAAGGGATTCTTCACTTAAAAATTAGAAGTTAGGAAAGAGTTACTCGCAGAAACAGGGAAACCAAGAAGGAACTTAGAGAATTTGTAATAAGTAACTTTTAATGCAGAAATTTCAGAAGGACGGAAAGAACAAAAGAAAGCAGACGGAAAGAGAATATGTGGACGTGCAACAGCCGTATCAATAGAACCACGAATATCTTTGGGATACATCCCCCGTAAACGAATAACATCACCAAATACTCTTCTTATTTTATCTTGCACATGTTGAATAAGGATAAGTTTCCAATCCCTGGTATTAGAAGAATAAGGGATTCCAAGACATGTAACTTTCTCAACAGGGATGAAGACACCCCCCCCCCCCCCCTCCCCCAGCATAATCCAGAGGGGAATTCAGTGTCGGCAAACTATTAATCACAAAATAATTACACTTTTCAGAACTAATTATTAGACCCTTCTGCTCCAGTTTATACACTAGAATATTAAAATTTTCAATTAACTTCTCTTTCGACCGACTTCAAATAATAATATCATCAGCATATGCTTAAAATGTTACATCACGTGCAAAATGTGTTAAAAAAGTCTTAAGCGACCGAAGACAATCTGCCAAACATACATTAAAAATATATGGTGATAAAATTCCACCTTGTCTAACGCCTTTTCCGACTGAAATTAAATTAGACAGAATTTGGGGAACGAATTGCCACTTGAACGTTAAGTCCGTTGTACCAAGACCTTAAGCACGCACAACAGAACGGGGAATACCATTATACATAAGGGATAGAAGAGCAGCCGCATGAGAAATATTGTCGAAAGCACCTTTTATGTTAATCAGAAGCGCATCATACTCGCGCATCATTGATCGAAGTGGATAAAATAGCGTGCGCGTGATCACAACCCATGTATGGATTGTGGAACAGAAAGGATTACATAGGAGGAGTAACATTAAAGGGCAGCATGAAAGACGATAGGCCAACTATTAGTTGGCGTTGTGGCAAAGCCCACTTTGAGAATATATTGCCAGGCACGATTGCAGTAACAGCTTCTATCTATTTTACCCGAGAGACAATGAAGTCGAGCGCCGCAGGCGAAAATTTTCGGAATCAAATATTTTATTTCCTATAGGCTAAAATTTAATTGCTTCTCTTACAAATTCTATCATTTGCCGTGGATTAAATACCGAGACTCTTCAGAAGTTCCATAAACCGGATGGAGCGACGTTCCGGCTGCAGCGGCTACTGTAGCGACTGTAGTCTAGTCAATACTGCCCATGATCACATAAATTGATCTTCTTTCTGGGATTCAAAATAAAAGTAAGATCTATCGGTGAAATTATAGATCAGTCCTTTTGTCTACGACCAGTGCTTCACTCGACCTCTTCCGAGTTTCAAGGTTCGTGGTAACTTACGAATCATGGCAATTATACCGAATAAATTACCGAATCCCAGTTATCATACCGAATAAGTTTAGACCGATGACATGTTCGGGATTCTGTATAACTACCACATCCCAGCTATTATACCGAGTTTTTTACGTATCGAAAGACACGACAGCACACCCCACACCCCTTGCGACGCTCCTGACCAGGGGGCATCAGAGACTCAAATTTCTGACATCTAGCCTCGGAAATGGCACTTTTCGAGGAGGGGGGTACCCACCACCACATTTAAATTTGGACAATCAAATTTTGTAAAAAGACCACCCAATTTAAATTTGGACATTTATTTTTCTGAATTTGACCACCCAATTAAAATTTAGCAATATTCGTTAGCAAACGGAGACCACCCCAAAATAAATAGAAAAAGGATGTTTACATTTTTTATTGCAGAAATCTTTGCTTATATAGGATAAATAAAGATAGAAAAAGTCATTTACATGTTTTTTCAACATTTTTTTTTGAAGATTCTACTAGTCTTAGTGTTGTTATTTTAGGGATTTCAGAATAAAGAAACGCGCCAGAATTCGAAATCCTCAAAAGGTGTGCGATTCATTCACAGATGATATTTACATACAGATACAGATGTTAAAGAAGAGTAAAGGTACTGTATCACTTATGATTTATGTTTGTAATGTGCATAGTGAGGAACTTGATTAGTCTAAGGGTCCCCTAAGTTGAGCTAGGACTAGCCTACAGGAGTGGTACTCAACCTCGAATTTGTATAACCTTGAACTTGACCTGAAAATACTACAAGCTCTGCACAGTCCTAGATTTATCCTAGGTCATTCAGGGTGTCTTTCTTGACAGTTAAGACTACACTGATCTTTCCTCTTAACCTTTTTAGGCACAAGTTCGAGGTTGTGAAAATTCGAGGTTAGGTTCCCCTCGTTTAGATTTACAACAAGGTAATCTGGAAAAGCATCAAGCATGCACAGTTTTTTGTAGTGTAGGCAGAATGCCAGAAAGTATGAGAGCAGTAATGGTTATCATAAAGTGCAGTAATATAGCACAGTAGTCTAAGGTCTAACTTCCATTTTCCCCTCCCCTAACTGATAGGCTGATTAGCTGTGAGTTGGCTGTGAGTCAAGACTTTCTAGAATGTCTCGAAAAGAAAAGTTAAGTAATAACAATGGAGAAATTTGAATATCAGTATGCCTTAATTCTTATAATTGCAGGCTATTGACTGGCTGTGGCCCACTCATACATAAATCTTGAATTCTTGGGCGTAGTGCTCCAAAGTCTGAGTATGCCCCAATGTATTGGCATGGTGCTTGTACGTTTTGGCACCCTGACCTGCAGCAATGCCATGATACCCTCTTAAAATCTGTTTGAATAGCTAATTTCTACTTCAGATTTTCAATTCAACAGATTTTCATGGTGTATCATGCCATTCCTGCAAGGCATACCCCCAAAGTATGAGCATCATGCACATACGTTGGGACATGCCTAGACGCTGGGACACCATGCCATAAAAAAATGAGGATTTGTGTGTGACTGCCCTGGCCCCTGCACTTGAAGTTCACTTGCTTCATTCGAGCTTGGCAAAGCAAAGGAATTAAAGCTTGATTTCTGCTGTTTGTCATCATAAGCCTGTCTACTAGGCTAGAGGAAATTGGCTGTAGTCGTAGCATAAAAAAAAAAAAATGTATTCCTAAGGAAAGTGAACATTCAGTCAGTATAAAAGTAGATGCATTTTAAGAGTCCATAAGCTAGCTTGATAGGTTTGCAGATCTTGAAGGATCTGCAAAGGTTAACATAGCTTTTGTCAGTTTGTCGAGTCCACAGTTGTGTGATAATTTTTATTTTAGTTAGGAATGTGTGAAATTGTTCTGGCATCCACTGGGAATATTTCTTGTATTTGTCTGCCAAGTAGCCTACCTGAAGCCCAAACCGGGGCTATCTGGCACTATCTTATCTAGGTATGAATGAGACTCTTCAAATCTCTCAAACTGCTCCTCCAGAATGATAAAAACGTTGTCTTACGCATTTAGGGCTTTCATAAAATCCTGAAAGAATCGCACTTTGTGTACCACAAAGAGATTTATAGAAATATTTGAGCCACCACCTTCAAGTCAAAATATAAGCATCGTGAAAACAGGCAATGGAGATCAACAATGTCAGACAAACAGACAAGAGTTTGTGAACTTGGGGATTCTTACTTCTTAGTTGAAGGAGAGGATGATGCTAATCTACCTACTTCATAGTCAAGCTTGTATTTATTTGTCAGCATAAAAGTAGTTGTACCTAGAAGCTATTAAGAAGAAAGAGTCCATAATTAGCTTGATAGGTCAAGAGTAGGTTGCCACCATAAAAATACTTCTAAAACCATACAGCAGCATAAGTTTATTATCTTCTGAAGTTAGCTATTTGGGTCTAACTGGATGCTCTTTCCAGGGCATAGTCAGTGATCAAGAAACATTACCGCCTGGACTAGCACCATCACTAATCAGCGATGGATGCAAAAGTAGGCTCTCAGATAGTGTGACTAAGAATGAAAGTCCAAGTTGAAAACAATGAAAATGATGAGGAATATATAGAAGCTCCAAATTGTCTGCAAGAAGGAATAGGTGACGCCCATTCAATCATCAGCCAATGCAGTTTGAAGTCCAAATGGAAAATTTTCCTCTAAAGGATCTACATATGGAAGCTCTAACTTGTCAGCAAGAAGGAGTAGGTGAACCCCATGCAGTAATCATCATTCATTGGACCTTTAGGCCCAGAGCCAATAAGAGGACCTGACTAGGAGTCAAGTTCCAATACTTAAGAATATTTAGCACTTCCAGAAATGTCAAGTCTAAGTGTAGTATAAGAAAGGCAGAGGTTGAGTATTAATTTGCACTCGGTCGATGAAACAGGTGTGCAACGGATTTATACTCAGCTTCTAGATACCATCACCACTTTCCCGTTGCATCGTCTGGGAAGGCTATAATGGCTATAATATGACGTTCTTTTCATAAAAGAGAGTCAGGTGTGCGACGCATATATGGTCACACAATCTTTCAAGCTTCTAAGTAACAGCGAGGACAGGCCGTTGACGGAACATATAGTTCTGAGATCTTGTGCACTCCTGCAGTCTTCAGATAATCACAGACCATACAACTGTATTTAAAGCCAGTCTTGTAGAGCAGGATGACCAAGAATAAAGAGGTAGTTTTGGCAATGTATGAAGCAAAATAGAAGCTTCTCCTTCATCTTTCGACGGAGGGTCGACCTTGACCATGCGACAGATTTCAGCACCAGTGACCATGACCTTGGATACCCGATCGCACTCATCGGTGGCTAGCGAATGTTTAGTTGCCTAAGTAAGGAATCTTCTTGATCTATACCAGTGTGGTCCTAACGTCAAGTGGTCGACGGAACATATCTGCTTTAATAGTCGGACCTGTCTCATGTGAACTTTCATGTCTATCTATCATAAGTGCTTTTACTGTGCCAAAGTTGCCTTTAGATGCTGCATTGCTTTTACTTTTCATGATCTTAGCGATGGAAGATTCCTGGTGTGAAATAAAAAGCATCCTTTAAATCAAGCCATATCGCATTTCACTCCTTCAAACGGACAGATGCTTGACTTTATGTTTCAGTTGGTATATTGATGGATAGTATGACATTTAATATTCTGATTGACACGCCTTCATTTGCGGTCAAGCCACTTCAGTTCAATTGCTCTCATTTGGAAGGATTTTAAAGTTTATCGATGCTTCTGTGACTGGCCCGTTGATTGGTCTTACCGTGATTCTTGCTTGATGTTACTTAACATGCAGCTAAGTATTGAATTTGGTGTTACCTAATTCGTTGAAACACAATTAAATTACCCATTTCAAATCATATTTTGTCTTCCAGACCCAGGTGCGAAGTACGTACTGACTCACTTGTATCCTAGTATGAGGTTACAAGCTGTGCAGCTCTCCCTAGCGAAAGTAGCTGACGAGCCAAGAATTGCCACGAATTTTGCTCTTTCGTAAAGGGCATCAGGAGTTGAAGCCAGGAGCGATTTCACCTGCTTGCGTGCCGGTGGAAACCTTCGATTGGCTCGAGTTTTTTTTGGCGTGCTCAGTGGTGCTAGGTTGGCCTGCGCGGGCAAGGTGTTTGTTCGCAGTTTCTTCCAGCCGGGCAGCGTGGTTGCGAGCAAAGCCTTCTTCACTTCGTTTCTTCTGTGCAAATTGCCCAGACGAGGTCAGTCGACGATTCTTGACTAATGAGGCCATACGTCCTATTTTTGGGAGGTTTATAAATTTTGAATCCAAGCTGACCATTCAACTTCTTCGATTTCGGGACGATCGTTGCCTTATTTCTTTATTGCTGTCTCCGGGGGGGGGGGGGGGGGGGGGGGTCACGACGTCCAATGAGACAGACAGTGAACCCTGAGTTCTTCGTAACTGAACTAGAAATGTAACGCCGGTCTTCTCTCAGACTCCGCATTCCAACCTCAGTGGGTGGATGCTGGATGGTGTATATTCAAAAGGCAGAATCATTAGGAAACAAGACCAAAGGTTTAGATGGGATCCCAAAATTTTAATATTCGCTCCAGACAAGTCTTGAACGGACTTCTTAAACATTTTTACTTTTGAAATTAGGGCCAGATTAAGGCCAATGGTAATAATTGAGAAAGACCAAGTTTGTATTTGACAGTGCAAAACGGATACGCCAGATGAATTTCCCTAAGTTCAGATGTTTTCAGATATCCATTTTGCGTCTGTCAAATATTCAGATACGGATTCAGCAAATGGTTTACTCTATAGCCTACAGTACGTCATATATCCTTCAATCCTTACTTCTGGCCAATTTTTGGTTTCGGCCGGAATCCGAGAGATCTATATGTCCGGTGAGAAAATGATTGTCATATACGAATTCAGCATGTCTTCTTACCCGCAAATCGAACATCTTATCAAATTTAAAGAAGACTTTCTTTTAAAGAAAGTCTCCGGTTTTGGCCGGATTCCGGCCGAACTAATTGTCTGGCTAGAAATAATTTTCATATTCGGGCTCAGCACGTCTCCTTGCCCCTAAAATGAACCTCTAATCAACTTGAGATTAAACTTTTACTTTCCGATTATCGCCGGATTCCGGGTGAACTATTTGTCCGGCGAGAAATCTCCGAGAAATGTCTCCTTACCCCTAATTCGACTATTTCATTGGCTTTTAAAAAGTATTTGATCCTCCTTAATTTCAAAACCCTCCCCCACCCCTAAATATCGGGCTACATAGCCCATCTTCGAACTTGACCTGCACTTTGACCTAAAGAGTCCTGATGCCAAGTTTGATCAAAATATCTCAACCCCTTCGAGACTTATCGTGCTAAAAGACGGACAACTTCTGCGATGTCATAGGTATCCCTCCACTTAGCGTTTTGGGATCCTAAAAAAAACGAATAATATATTCGACTGTCTACCGTACATTGGTATCTAGCTTACCCAATTCCCCATTGAGAAGGTTTTCTGTCCATTTGGGGAACCTTTTGGTATATCTTGGCTAAAATACCACTTTAGTTAAGCTCCTTTGGTTGAAATATCACTGAGATTAGGCCATATTGGCTAAAATGTTGTTTAATTTAAGCTTATACCCTTACATTCTCATAAAAGACCACCCAATTGAAATTTGGACCTTTTGATTCTGGCAAAAGACCACCCAATTTAAATTTGGACCTTTTGATTCTGGCAAAAAGACCACCCAATTTAAATTTGAAACCTTTCGATTCTGGCAAAAGACCACCCAATTTAAATTTGGACATTTTCTGAAAAAGGGACCACCCCACGGGGGGTTAATGTCGGAAATTTTAGTCTCTGCTGCCCCCTGCTCCTGACTATGATAGCTTTGATCCAGTAGATGCCGCGTGAGGAGATAAAAAAAAAATAATTCAGACGAAGCCCTCCTAAGTAAATCATTTGTTACTATAGAGAGATTGCACCATACCCAACGAAAACCGACGGGAACCTAACGAAAAGGACTTTCGACTTTAAGACTAAATTACCGGCCTTTGATAGCGACTTTGAGCCAGCAAATTGCAAAAGCTGTAATGTGGCTTCTGCTTCTTGGAATAATATAACTTTTGTAAATGAGTATTCTTTCTGATCAGAGTTTGAAGGCGTCAAAGTTTGTAAGCAGAGACGGAGCCTCGTCTTATTGGTCAATTATGACACCTTTTCTTAATCCGCGTCATCGCGGACCAATAGGATTCGAGACTCCTTTTTGTGTTCAAACTTTGAAGCCTTCAAGCTCTTACTTC